>JAVYIG010007564.1:0-100348 GCA_035222895.1 Strongylocentrotus droebachiensis
TGTACATATAGGTTGTCCTCATAATGTGGTGTTGAAATGTATGACAATAAGCCACGTCAGAGATGCTATCTGTGCTGGGTAGATATACATGTAGGCTGTTTGTACAAAACTATAAAACCCATGAAGGCAAATGCTGGATAAGCGTTCAAAAAGTTATGTACTGGTAGTAATTATTCACTTACACATCAGTGGAACACTCTATGTTACACAGATGGAAGTATTCTTTTCAAGAGGGCAAGCATAAGACTACCATGAGGCACCTCCATCACTTTGGCATTGATAATTTTAAAATGCACAAGGTGGGACGTTTCCATGTGTAAAAGATCTGTAGATATTTGGGGGACATTAATTTGTATCTCTGAAGCATCTCACCAAGCATTTAGTCTATGAGTTATACTTTGTCATTACTTGTACACTATATTATGTAGTCGTAACTACTGTATAAGCAACATTTCCCAACTAATGCTGATGAATCTTGGTTAACTTTGCAGGAAACACTAGCATAACTAGGTCACAACTTTCTGGAGGTAGTCCTGTTGCAGTCACATTACTGTAATAAAAGGGGAAAAATAAAGAACATTATGAATGGTATAATATAGGAGGTTGCAGGAGTCAAACAAAACATTAATATATTAATACCGATACATGTACCGTTAGATGTTTCAGTCATGACGGACATAGATTTGAACTGTGTTTAATAATAAGAGGAAATGATGAATAATTTTGTTTTAAACAATCAATAAAGCCATACGGTATTATTTACATGAGTATCGAGAGACTATGTGGGGCCTGGCGACGGAAAAAGGTTCTAACCCCCCCCCCCCCCCCCCCCACTCAAGATTTCATTTTTGTGAGGGGCAGTCGGATCAGAGCTAGCTAATTTGCATTTTATTTTTATACCACTTTTTATCGGTTGAACCACAAGTTTGAGTTTACTTTCCACTCCTTTGCTTGTGGGGATTAATATAGGCAGCATAATATACAAATGTACATCAAGTAGACATTTTTTGTCGTTTCAACACTCCAATACCAAGGTACAAAGCCTTTTCATATTACAAAAAAATGAAATGTCCTCCCCCTTGAATCAACAATTTGAGAATTTCATAGTAGGAGTAGTAACAGTAAAGAAAACCCTGTTGCTTCTCCATAGGTCTTGTAAACACACTATGAAACCTCTGAGCAACAAGTGAGAGGAGTTTCCATTTCAAATAAAGCATTTCAGAGCTGAAATATTGTATGCTCTAGCATTAAATTATAATTTCCTATAAACTGTTTTTTCCCATAAATACTCCTAGGCCAGTGTCCCTGCTTGTAGTACTAAAATGTTGTGGAAATTTCATGCATAAGCCTATGGTAAAGTGTACATGTATGGTGGACTAATGAGCCAAGTAGGCCTACATGTATTTTGAAATAATTGTATGATTATTTCAAACCGTATAACATTCTGAAATTGAAAAACAGATATTCTTATCCATTTAAAATGATACATCGGATATACAATTCACGTCAATTCAAAATGGCGAAGAGAAAGTAGACATGCGCAGCACCCAAATGCATATTTTCTCTTCGCTGTGTTGAATCGACGATATACAATATGGGATGAAGTAGGTATTAATATAGGCAAGGCTAGTAATAATTACAAATTAGTAACAACTTACAAATTAGTAACAACAAGTTTTAGTAACACTTACAGCTTTATAATTAGATCTGTCTAGAATCTATATCAAGTGATTATTTTCCACTGCTCAAGTTCAGACGTTTCCAACTGGATTTGGAATTACCTTGAATTTTTAAGTCCTCTGTCATTTTAGTTATTTTACCTGCAGTGTTGTACTGCTGTGCACTTACATTTTCGCTGCTTTCACCGTAGACTAGACCTATAAAACATGAACAATAACTGAACTCATTCAAGGCGCATATTATGCAGCGCCAGCCTGATCATTTTAAATGGACACCGGTCGACCCTCACATTCACAATGCACCGCTCACGCAGTCTATGCATGCAAGCACACGTATTAGTATTACGTACATAAACTGTATGTCCGCCCAGACACTGTAGAAACCCACGACTACATGGATTGCGTCGTGACAATTAATAGCCGAGGAAAATAATTCCTTTTTACAATTTGTACAGAAGACATGTTGGGTACATTCTCTATAATCCCTGATCTATGTTCGTATACCGGAACAATGTTTAAATGTATCTTCATACGTACCAAACTAGATGAACATGAAGGTTTTGCCTGATGTTTCTTGGAATCTTGCAAGGGAAAACACTGCACTGAAAATATGGGACGCCAAATCATTGCGCGCTATATCTTAGATTAGAAACACAAAGACAAAACAAATGTTCCGGTATGTGACATAACGGTACGTACGTAGGATTTTTGTTTGGTTATGAAAAATGAAAAAAATATTCAAATGAATATTAGAAGGATTAGTATGTTGGTTCGTCAACAATATATTGGTCACTCCGATCTTTCTTTTTCTCTAGCGTAAGAACATCAAATCGGTGCATTGCGTGCTGCGCGCGCGTACGATTTTTTTTCTCTCGACCCTTTAAAAATGTCGGCGTGTAGTACAGCATGGATGGGATTCATGGATGATGACCCGTTGTCTTAACCTTTCCTGACGCCATGTTGAAAGTTGGAGTTACACACAGTAGACAGTGCAAAGACTTCTACATTTGAACACGCTCTGGGTCAGCTAGGTACCAACGTAATTATCTCATTTGTCTTTATACTGCTCACGAGGAGAAAATACATGAACGGTTCGGTAGCTACTTACTAGCACTTCACGTAGCATTCTAACTGATTTCGCCACGTGTGGATCGATTTCGCACTTAGCGTTCCCTTCGCACGTATTATAATTCTGCAAGACGTACGGTATCCGGCATCTCAGACAGCTGGTTCACCAATTTTTAAAGCATCATTACTTTTTTGTATCGCTTGTGACAGAAATCTTCAGGCAACGAGAGAACACGGGCAATATAATGTGCTCCAACGATCGCATGCACACCATGTTGATTGCGAATGGAAAGAGTTCTTCATGAATCAATAGAGTGGAGAAGTGTGACGTCATCAAAAATCTATTTTTAGAATTTCTCAATTTTTTCTTCATATTCCGAAAGAACACCAAAAATAATGTCCAAATGTCGAAAACCAATTGAATATGTTAAGTATTGGCTGAGATATGACCATCTGAATGAATATATGTCCTATGGGAGCTCAGTGTTATATGCTCTGGCTCCTAACCATTAGGAGCCAGAGCATATAACACTGAGTTCCTATGGGGAGTATATTTATTCAGATGGTCATATCTCAGCCGATATTTAACATATTCAATTGGTTTTCGACATTTGAACATTATTTTTGATGTTCTTTCGGAATATGAAGAAAAAATTGAGAAATTCTAAAAATAGATTTTTATGACGTCACAGCTTCTGTACTCTATTAGGGCTACAGATTAGCCTGTAGGCGGACAACTGGGGCGGACAACGTACCAACTTGGTGGTATAAATATAGTTCTTGATCTATATAGCATGGCTACAATGTCTCGGAATTGTGCCAGATAGTGGCACATGTCATTGTGCCAGATACCCCTAATGGTTTTTAGCTACAAAAGTCGTTAGACTTTAATCCAAATTAAGCTTCAATTCATTGGAAATTGCTCGCCTTAGTTATACAGAGTCACATCACGAGATTGCAGTGCATCAGTTAGTTCTTACCCCCACTCGACTCCTTACAAGTTTTGTACAAGTTTTTTACATGCGTGTCTACTTATCTCTACAGCCAGATCTGCCCAAACCAGGAGGCCGAAGCGAGACAAGTGAGAGCCCAATCAGAGTGAAGGATTGGTGATAGATAATACTCAACATACTGTCAGAAGGAACTGATGATGGCAACTGCAACGTATAACTCTCTGAGTCGTGCTGGCTTGACATTCGAGTATCTACACACGAACTCGTGAGTGTCTCTATATCAGGATGTTTAGCCTTTATTTCTTTCTTTTCAACCATTCGGACTCTGATTTTGCAGTTAGAGACCTTATTTATTTGAAGATCTACTCTTTTTTCCCTCAAGCTTTTCAAGACGGATTGCAGTCGGCTAGATATTGGCCTATATATGAAGTTAAAGAGAAGGTTGAGTTCTGGGGAGAGGTGAACAATATTTTGCGAGCGTTATCAATATTATTATGCAAGTGTGAAAGAACATCAGAGAAAAAGTGTTCCTAAAAAGCATGGCTCTTCAATTGCCTTCACATTCTAAACATGACAAGTGACAGCTTAAATTGAGGCTCGATTTTTATGCCACATGTTTGTGTAGTCCCATAAACATCTTAATGTGTACATTGCTTGTTATTACTTTACCAAGACTGGGCCAAATTTCTTGTCATTTTGATGACTCCAGAACCATGCAGTACACACCAATACTATATGCTACATGATCAACCTTTTCTGATTGATTCCACTCCACACCGTTTCTTTCACAATGCAATCGCATGACCAGAACTCAACTTTATTTTAAAAGGCAATTCCTACTTCAGACTACAGATTTTGTAATCAACATATGCATTTATGTAGATTTAAGCATAAAAATATGCGTGGTAAGCGTTGTAGTTGAAAGTGTGTATATAAACACAGCGAATTAAGAAAAAATTACCCTCTTTGTTCATGGCTTTGATCGAATTGACAACGTAAATTGATAAAAGAGAATGAAGTATATAGCGTAATCTGTTTTGATTATTCACGTGGAATGTTTTCATAGAACATACTCATTTGAGAAACAACCACGTACAAAACAGGCCAAGTTGGTAGTACATGTGAATATATTATGTACTAAAGTATATTTGGGTATCTGCTTACATACCGCACCAATCATTATTGGCATTATTCATTACTCATTGGAAATGTAACAGGGTAAGTTATCCTTATCATATTCCATTTCCAGTATGTACTTTTGTTCGGTTCAGGCATTGATCAGTGCAAAAGAGGAGAAAAGATAAACGTTTGACAACTACCGGGCGTTAAAAAAAAACAGGAAACCCAAGTTCAGTCTCCACTTGAGTTCAGTCTCAATGGACTACAGACCGGCTGTGATATTCCAAACCGAATTTAAACCAAGATGACATTGCTTTCCAGTGTTACCTTGGTTTTAGATGGTAAGCTTTGAAATTATTATCCATCAGATAATTCAGTTAAAGTTAAACCATGGTTTGCCAACTTTATTTGCATAAGTTTGTCAAATTCCCTTTAATTTTTTTTTCTCGATTATATATGGATTTTAGATTCGTTTGAAAATAGTTATCCTGAATAGGCATCATGATACCTTCAAATGCAGGGCCTATACAGAACCGCTATGTACAGTGCGTCCCAGAAAAAACGAAACCGAGAACTATCGATGTTTTATCATAACTTAATCACAATTATAATTAATAAATGACACATATTTGGAAAGCTTGGATCCTCCTCTTTCATTTGATGCAACTCATACTCTCTTTAAAAAAAAAAAGGTGAATTTTCAATCTATTTTCACTTTCTTGGGAGTGACGTCCGTGATTACTTGTTTAGGAGTGAAAATCGATTGATTTTAGAGTGCTCTCTAAAAGAAAAGAGTGAATGTTCACTCTATTTTCACTCTCCAGAGGAGTGACGTCCGTGATATTGAAAATTCACTCTTTTTTTTTAAGAGAGTACGATGCATATTTCACGCATGAATGATTAAAAGCAATTTGAAGAGAGGAAACCAAAAATTCATTTGGCGGTGGTATCTGAATTTCAAGGAGAAAATCACATTTCTAGAAAGTTCATTTCCTGCCTTTTCATATGACACCGGAATCAGGAAAAATGAGCCAGGAATAACAAAGTTCTGTTTGTTTAAAGTAATGCTTGCAATTTCCTTAATTTGATCAAACGGGTTCGTTTTTAATGGCTGCCTGCCGTTGCAACGAACAGAGTTGACAAAAGACTTAACTCCGTTTCGTTGACGATAAACCATGCCCTAAGAAGACGAAAGACATGATGCATGGCTGATCTTCAACGAAACGGAGTTAAAGTCTTTTGTCAACTCTGTTTGTTGCTACGACAGGCAGCCAGTGGAAACGAACTCGTTTGATCAAATTATGGAAATGCAAGCATTTTTTTAAACAAACAAAACTTAGTTATTCCTGGCTCATTTTTCCTGATTCCGGTGTCATATGAAAGGACAGGAAATGAACTTTCTAGAAATGTGATTTTCTCCTTGAAATTCAGATACCACCCGCCAAATGACTTTTTGGTTTCATCTCTTCAAATTGCTTTTAATCACCCATACGTGACATAATGTATCATATGAGTTGCATTAAATGAAAGAGGAGGATCTAAGCTTTCCAAATATGTGTCATTTATTAATTATAATTGTGATTAAGTTATGATAAAACATCGATAGTTCTCGGGTTCGTTTTTTCTGGGACGCACTGTATATCTTTTTGTCATCTACAGTATAACGCTTTTATTGTATATGAAATTACAGATGTATAACTATTTTTTTTAAATATTTGTTTATAGTACCCAATTTTTTCTTCTGCATCTCTGCATTTCATGAAAACTTTGATTTCATATCTTGGATAATAAAGAAGAGAGCGGTCAACTGATAGAGATGTAATTAAACTGGACAAATACAAATGATTGAGTGCAGCATGTGCAGCCTATTTCAACTTTGGTTGTTGTAGTTGTAAATATAGAGCATCCTACAGCCAAGTTATACAAAATGCGGAATATACTGAAAAAAGTGCTGGGGCTTCTAGCCTTCTACCCCCACAGCCCTCCAGTTCTGTGGCCGATGTAGAATGGCCTTGAACTAAAAATTGCGTACCTAGTCTTCAGCCCTTGTAGATGCATGTAGGGTCGATCCATTTGAAGCGGGATTGCACTGCTTGTACCTACTTGAGCCCTCTATATAACCAACACTACCTAAGTGGTACCCGTTGATCCCCCATGGCCCCCATGGTCCCCCTTTTCTTATGTTATTTGAGAGCTGATTTGATTTGATAACCACTTGCCGGTGACCACGCAGGGAGGTCTATTCCCCCTGACCAAACTAGTGCAGATAGGCTTTAAAGAAATGTTACTTTCGTCATTTGTTACTTTAGTAATTTGGTTTGTCGTTTCCCTAACTTGCCTTGGAAGATATTGGAAACATATACATGTACACGTGTAGTAGGCTTATAAGAAAGTTAAAAGAAACAGAACTTACGATGCATGATAAACAATCCAGTCTCCACCTTTCTTATGCACTTATACAATCCATAATTTTCTCGAATGGAGTTCCACAACAATATTGTGTTTGAGCTAAAAGATCTAAATGAAAAAGAGGTTGTAAATGGGTACCTGAAATGCTACATGAGCTCTTTTATAAGTGCATTTGTTTTGCCCCAGATCCAATAATCTACTTAATAAAAAAGTTTTCATTGTTTAATTTTTATGTTTCTTACAGAAACTGCATATATAACAATATTGGTAATTTCAAAGTCACAAATGTAATAGTGCACTTAGATTTTCATGGACTTACTTTTCTTTTCAGAACAACGCACGAGTTTTTATTCGGAGCGCTCGCTGAACTTCTTGACAATGCCAGGTAAAAGTTGAATGATGACAGTCGTATGTATACTAAACAATATGTTCATGAATGATCTAGACTTGGCCCAAAGAAAAGGAGGGAAATACTTGATGTGTAACTATGGACGATGTGCTCGTTCAGATATAAAGCGGCAAACCCTTTCAACAAAATTACAAAACCCCCGGGGATTATTAGTGTTCAAATGTTGCGCGGCAAACCGCGGCATTCATGGCAACAAGATGCGACTAAGCGTCACATTAAGCTAAAATTTACGTTTTTGATAATAGAGTATATGCCCCCACCCGATATTTCGGCTTTTGTTCAGATGGCATCCAATATTAGAGCCCCATGCATTAGAGCCTTCCTGATTCTTGCGATATCCACGAAGCTCTGGAAAATAAGAAAAGGTTGTTGGTGAACCTTGCCATCGTAACACAATTCTCGCAAGGATAGTGTTTTTGAAATTGCTAAGCTGCGCAGGCTGTTCCCGGTGGGGTCACTCAATGTGACTTCCGGACCGCATGACCGTTACCAAAATCGCGGAAAAAGGGGTCAATTTCAAGCAATGTCCGCTGACAAAATATTCCTCGAAATAAAGAAAATAGGGGGGCACAGGTGTCCCCGAAATTGAAAAAGAGAAAACCGGGAAGGGAAAAGAGAAAACCGGGAAGGAAAATTCTCGGAGCCGAGTCTTGTCCTTGAAATATGGTAAAATAGGGGTAAATTTGCGAAAGTGTCCTTACAATCTTATAAATAGGGGTATTCCAAAGTACGATTTTGTCCTTGTTTTGACGTAAAAAATGGGGGTTAAATTTCACAAAATGTCCTTGAAATTGACCGCAAAAGGGGGTTATATGCATTGGTGGTAACGGTCATACGTGTCACTCTTTGCAGGGGAGTGACCCCACTGGGAGGCTGTTCTCGTGATGTAATGATGCATGGTAACTTTGTAAGAATTTGAATGATAGTACAAAAAATTGACGCTCGGCGGCACAAAAGATGATTTGTACCAAGGCGGCTATTTTATTCACCTTCCAAAATTGCCCATGATTATGTATAAACACGGAATTTTCAAATAATACATTTTTAGTGCGGAGGTGTTGCTGGCTTGCTGCATATCTGAACAAGGCTTAAAGTGCTGAGTTACTCGTATTTTGATGTGTTCAAAAATTAATAATATGCTGGGTATACATTATTTGATATATACTGAACAAATAAATCAAAGTTGTTTTACTCTCTGATTTACCGTTTTTTTGTTATTAAGTGTTGAAATTGGCATTTTCCAGCCAACACAAGCGGTCAATTCTGAAAAGCTAACTAACAGTCACGTGATGCAGGTCAGGACTTGACGTCACCACTGACGTCACTCGCAGTAGTGTTGACCGCGCGCTAATCTGACATGTCGAAAGTACCCGCGAATTACACTTACGAACATCAAGATATAGTAAAATACCACCCTATCAAAAAACGCGTTTCTGTCGAAATTCAGCAAAATGCCGACAAACTGCATCGTTTACGGATGTTCTAGAACATCTCGAAACAAGACAGCAAGTTTTACGGCTTTCTGAGTTAAAAGAAGGATCCCAGCCGACGAAACAAATGGGTGAAATTTGTGAAAAGTTATCGCAAGGATTTTACAGGCCCCGGTGTCTGCCATAACAACCGTGTAAAAATATGCGACGCCCACTTCACAGAAAATGACTTCGTGAAAAGATACAAGCTAGCAGAAAAACTTGCGTAAGGAAGGGACATTTTCTGCCGAATTTAAAGGGGAACTTACAGACAATGCATATTATTTCACATTAGCATTTATTCAAACATGTCTTAACAACCACCTGCCTAAAACGCGACCAGCGGCCACTCGTTTTTCTTCTGCTATCGCTAGCCACCGAAAATGCCCACACGACGACCGCCAGGGCCAGCCTTGTACCGAACAACAACATTCGTTCATCGCCTTGCTGTACACGGCTCGCACAGCGGCAGCCTATAAAGATCTAACGGTCATTGACACACTAAAAACTATTTAACCCCAAACGTATGTTAAAACTTCAATCAAAACATTTAATTACAGACAGAATATGATTTGTTTAGTGGAAAGATGAATTTTGTGAAGTCGTCTTGTTTCATATGAAGTTTTTTTCAGCAGACTTGACCCATGCAACTTCCAGCGATCACCATCACAACAATCTTATCGGCATTAGGATGTTAGACTAAAAATTGAAGTCCATTAAATCATGACAATTTTGCATTGTATTTGGAGAACACAATTTATCCTTCAATTTGGAAAAAATGGAGTTCTTTTTTTCAAATTTTTTAATAGAAACCTTGAAATGAAATATATGGTTGCCATGGAAACAAAACAAAGAAAATAAAAGAAAATATTTAAAAAGTAATATATTTACTTTCCAGATCAAATTGCTACTCAAAACACTTTGCATTCCAAGATGATGGCAGGTACATCTTTTCACAACATTTCTTAAATTAAAATATAAGGTTGCCATGGCAACAAACAAAGAAAAACAAAGAAAAAACAATGAAAAATAAAGATTACAAAATATATATATATTACAGGAAAAAGGTTTCCTGATAAAATTTGAGGATCGATTTGAGGATCTGGAGGATAGATGATTTTCAAGTAAAGTTTCCAAAGCTTGAAGTACAATTGCTGATATCAATACCTGGTACAAATAAACAGCAATACAAATTTAAGATGATATTTCAATGTAAACCTGGATTAAAATTCTGGCAGTCATGGTGGGAAAATATTCCAAGTACATGTAAAATTGCTTTTTGATAAAGGAAAACAAATATGGTAAATGTCCAGAAAACCTCTTGTTATGTTACAAATTTATCAGCAGAATAACACCTGTATATTTACAATTACAGCTGAGTCACTAGAATTGCTCATTTCTACGTAATTTCCCTAGAAACAGTGTTTTAATAATTCCTTGCATTTCATCTTTTTTAAAGAGGGAGTTTGTACACTTAGAAGAAGAGCCACATGCTGGCGCTTACAATGGAAAATTCCACGTGCGCGCACGTGGCCATTACGACTTTCATGATAACATCACGCTCTTCTTTCATTTATACTTCCTCCCGGCATTTCACTCGTACACACATTCAACATTTCAACTTCTTTTTCTATAATAAATACCGAGTTATTGCTTTAATAATGGAGTCTTTAATTATGGAAAACTTACATTCAACGTTTGTAGTCTATCAAAATTTGCAATTTATCCATGGAAAGTAGTTTCTAGTTGCAAATATTTCGTTCGGTCCGTACGTGTTCAGCACAGAATCACCAGGGGTTGAGGGCGATCGAGTGTCAAGACTTACGTTTGTGATTATCTCTACCTGATCCTAAATGAATTTCCCTTAGATTTTTGGCTCAAAGATAGCTTGAATATCACTTATATATATACTAACCCTGATTTTTGCAAAAATTACATTTTTATAAGAAAAAGATCGCTATAAATTGGAACCTTTTTTTACCCGCTCAAATATATTAAAAGTACGGGGGTAGGCAATAAAGTCAACACGCATGGATTCTTTTCTCAGTTTCATGAATGGCATGTCCAAATTTGGGCATTGTTTCCCCGGGATCACCTCTAGATTTCGATGTATACATGCGCAGTTTTTCAGAGAGTCACAGAAAAGCAGTGCCATGGCTGCTGCAATGCGTTTCAAACGCTTGCAAAGGGCCAATGGGCGAATTAGAGCTCATCTTTACTGCCATATTTTGATTGATTCTACGATTCTACTTGTGAAGAAAATACTTCCAATATTGGAATACAACTTTAATCTACGGTAATTCTTAATCAATTAGTTCTTTCCTGCTAAATTTGATTTTAAATGAATTTTTAAAGATTGCATGTTTTTATTTCAACTACAATCACCGTTGATTCGTACGCACATTGATGGCTCGATTTCACTGAGCAATTCAGGATTGCAGCAAATTCTGTGAATCTCATGGAGGAAATTGGGATTTATGCGATACATCTTTCACTCATCAAGTCTAGCATCTCTTTTTTCTTGAAGTTTGAGAGGGATCTTTTACAAAGTAAATGTTGTAAACCAGTCCAGATTTTGTAAGTTTTCGTGTACTATGACATTGCGAACACATTGTACGGATAAGGCAACATCCTTAGTACGGTCGAGTACTGTCCGTGACGTAGTATGCCGAAATTTGCATATAGAGGTCACTTCGATCGTTTAACGAAGGGGCTGGAGAAACGAATTGGGTAGTGTCAGAAACCAAATTATAAACTCTAATTTAACAGACTTCCCGATTGAATTTTTTGAAAATTCAAAAGGCATATTGATAGTAAGAACATACATTTCTAGATTATAGAATAAAAACCATGATTTTTTCTACAAATCACTCAGCACTTTAAATGTAATTCTTACTCAAGTGATTGATGTCCCTCGGTAAGCTAGACAGTTTTACTGCAATTCATGCTGCTGACTACTCTGAAAAGGGAGGGGGGGGTGGGAAACTACCGTAACAGGACAATTACCCCCTGGGCATTCACCCCCCGGAAAACAACCCTCAATGACAACTACCCCCCGGACAAATTACCCCCCCCCCCCTGTTAAAGGGGAAGTCCATCATGATAATAGGCCTAAGTTGGTTTTTATAATACAAGCAATTTTTTTTCGGGGGGTAATTGTGCTAGGGGTCAACAGGCAAGTTAATGTTCGAGTTGGGTCAAGTCACAACTAATTATACAATACTCCCTCGGTGCAAACAATATCGAAAATCAAATACATCTATTTCCTGAAGTATTCAAAGGCAGTGTATTTCCTGAAATGTTTCTTCGTCTTTCCTGTCATCTTTCTGCTCTAAGGATAGATAAAAGCCGACAATCAAACAATCTCTGCAGTGTATTTCTTTTTATACATTGCCCCAGTTCTTGGCTTGTAGATACGTCGTATACAAACTTCACTTTGTCTCTCGTATTTCATATGCAGTATTTTTTGTTTTCTTTCTTTCTCTCAGGGATGCAGATGCAAGTCGTATGGATGTATACACAGGTAAATAATATGACAAACGTCGTGTGCAAAATGGCAGTATTTTGATCCCAGATGCCTTAACAGACATTAACAATACATTATGAAGTTTTAGAATGATATATACCAGGGGCGGATCTAGCTTTTTGCTAAGGGGGGGGGGGTTTGACCAAAATAATGACGATGCGGAGCATCGTCCACGAGCCGCGAAGCGGCGAGCCGATTTTTGGGGGGTGTTTATTTGAACCCCGTATAAGTGATGTTTTCCTGGCATCTATTAACACAATGGAGACCATAAAAAGCAGTGCATGATAACGTCTTTTTAAATCAAGTAACAGTTTAATACACAGTTATATCCAGAGTTATCATGTGTTTGGTTAAGTTACCAGATGAGTTGAATATCTTCTCACATTTGCACTTGAAAGGGTTTCTCTCCAGCGTGCGTTCTTTTTTCTTTCTTTTTTTCTTTCTTTTTTTCTTTTTTTTTTCCTTTTTTTTTTGGGGGGGGGGGGGGGGGCCGCCCAAGGGGGGGGGGGGGGGGTTAAACCCCCTAAACCCCCCCCCCCCCCCGTAGATCCGCGCCTGTATACAGTGCGTCCCTGAAAAAACGAAACCGAGAATTATCGATGTTTATGATCATATTCAAGTTCAACTTAATTATAATTAATAAATGACACATATTTGTAAGCTTAGATCCTCCTCTTTCATGCACGGAAAGAGGACGAAAGACTTGATGCATGGCTGATCGTCAACGAAACGGAGTTAAGCCTTTTGTCAACTCTATTTGTTGCTACGGCAGGCACCCAGTGAAAACGAATTCGTATAATCAAAATATGGAAATGCAGGCATTACTTTAAACAAACAGAACTTTGTTATTCCTCGCTTATTTGTCCTCGCTCTTTTTCCCTGTTTGAGGTGTCATAATGAAAGGGCAGAAAATGAACTTGAAAATAAAATGTGATTTTCTCTTTGAAATTCAGATACCGCCCGCCAAATGGTTTCCTCTCTTCAAATTGTTTTAAATCACACATGCGTGAAATATGCATCATAAGAGATGCATCACATGAAAGAGGAGGATATAAGCTTTACAAATATGTATCATTTATTCATAATAAATTGTGATTAAGTTATGATAAAATATCGACAATTCTCGGTTTCGTTTTTTGTAGGACGCACTGTATAATAGTGAGACCTCTAACATTTTGGCCCGAATTTACAAAGGAGGTTTGTCGATGAAACTCTTATGTGAATTCGGGCCTGTGAGTTTGTGACGCACATTGTGCCATTTACTCTAATCTATTTACAGTCAACCTATTGATTCGACAATGAAAGTCCCGATTTTTCTTCATAGACTTACGTGTATTAATCCTCTGTATTAGTAGTCGATTTTTTAAAAGTTGATTAATCGCTAAGTCGATTAGTTTCCAAGGATAGAAACAAATCCAGAAAAAAGCACTGAATTCACATCGCAAAATTCGAACGAGACT
The DNA here is from genome assembly GCA_035222895.1 of Strongylocentrotus droebachiensis. Taxonomy (NCBI): domain Eukaryota; kingdom Metazoa; phylum Echinodermata; class Echinoidea; order Camarodonta; family Strongylocentrotidae; genus Strongylocentrotus; species Strongylocentrotus droebachiensis. The sequence continues at coordinate 14,093 of JAVYIG010007564.1, forward strand.
GCAATGTGTAATCAAATCCCACCAAAGCACGTACGCAAAAACGCCGATTTTGTTCACACAAAACATGTTCACCCCTGTACTCCTGACATAGTCTGCACCCGCCCCCCCCCCCCCCCCCCCACTCAGAGGTCGGAATGACCGCATGCGTGTTGCCAACATGTCCGGTAAAGGGGTACTTTTCGTGCGACAAAGTCCGGCCCGAGAATAATTGTAAAAAAAAAGGGGTGTATTTGACTTTTCACCCGAAGATTTCTTTAAAAAGGGGTTGTTTTTCTTTTTTTATCTCATCTCTTTGGATTCCTGAGAAATTATTCCGAATTTAGGGGGGTACATTGAGCATTTTTCCTGATTTAGAGGGGTCTCCAAGGCAAGAAAAGCCCGCGAAAGGGGGGTTCGGACATGTTGGCAGTCCTCAGATAGGGGGTGCTTTCAAAAAGAGGGTACGAGCATAATTGGGGGGGGGGGGGGGGCGCGGGAGTCTGCATAGTAAAAATGCATTTCTTCAAAGTGTGATCTATATACAGGTGTATATTGACATTTCTACGGGGAACCAAGTGTCCGACGAGATGCAGAGTACAGGTTGTATATATATACAATAAACTGTAAATACATTAAATATAACAAATTATATATACATGTATATATAATTATATTAAATGTTTTTTTCATTTGTTTTGATGCGTGTACTATGTCGATTCATGTCGTGTCCCTTCCCCGTGCGTCTTGGCGCATTGTATGGTGATACGATGCCCATATTTTGACGCCTAAAATTCTTTTCCAAGGTCAAATAAAATCATTACTTGAAAAAGGTCTGAGGGCTCAAATTTGTAAAACGAATTCTTTGTGTACGGAGGATTATAATTTTTTTTTTTTGTATTTTCTCGAACTCCGAGCAGAGGTCTACAATTTCTTTAAAACACACATAAATATATATGTATATCAGACAATATCGAATTATATACAGTATTTTATACAGAACTCTATACTTTGTTAATTTACGACTTAGGGCAAACGGATGATTATAATTTCTTGTGTTTTGTGTATTTTATTTCGCAGAACTCTATACTTTCTTTTTCATAAACAAATTTATAAAACAATTCTTGTTTGGATGATCATCATTTATTGTCTTTTTATGTATTTTCTCGAACTCCGAGCAACAATAAATAATGATCCTCCATATAACAAGTAATTGTTTTAAAAATGTCCACCCTTGGGTCTTTGTGATTTATTTCATTTTGAGGATTGTTATGCCTAAAAATATGCGAATCCTATCCTTATAAAATATACAAAGGCGCAAAAGGGAGGACATGAATATATACGTTTGTCACAAAAAACATTAGAAGGTAGCAAGTAAGAAAATGCGCGAAGGAAAGAGGTATGACGTATGAGGTAATAATATTAATATATATATTATGATCTGCCCGGATTTCGAGAAAATTAGCAAAAACGTAATATACAGTGCGTCCCAGAAAAAAACGAAACCGAGAATTATCTAGATTTTATCATAACTTAATCATAATTATAATTGATAAATGACACAAATAAGGGAGTTTACAGATAAGCACATGGTACAAAATGACCCCAAAATATCCACAGATCTTTTACACATGGAGAAGTTCCACTTTGAGCATCTTAGAATAATAACTGCCAAAGTCCTAGATGTGCTTCATGAATACCTTTTGTTTGACCTCTTCAAAAGAATACTTCCACCTGCGTATCATAGAATGTACCGTTGGTGCATAAATGAATATTGTTACATAACTTTCATGAGCGCATATCCAGTATTCATCTCTGTGGGTTTTACCATTTTGGTACAAATGACCTTTATCTGCCCATGCGCAGGTTGTATCCGTAAACTCCCTTATTTGTAAAGCTTAGATCCTCTTTCATTTGATGCAACTCAAATGATGCATATTTAAAGCGTGAGTGATTAAAAACAATTTGAAGAGGGGGTACCAAAAAGTCATTTGGGGAACGGTATTTGAATTTCAAAGGAAAAATCACATTTCTACAGAAAAGTTCATTTTCTGCCCTTTCATAAATTATGACACGTGGATCAGGAAAAAATGAGCCAGGAATAACAAATTTTTGTTTGTTATAAGTAATGCTTGCATTTCATAATCTTATTTTACGAACTCTTTTTCACTGGCTGCCTGCCGTGGCAACAAACAGTTAAAAAAGACTTAACTCTGTTTCGTTGTCTGTCGATTAGCCATGCATGAATTCTTTCGTATTCTTTTTCTTTTTGGGGGCCTCCACATGGGACATAGTATATTTAAGTTTGTCTTCAATACGCCTTCATGATAGGCCCACCCTTACACACTTTTGCTACGTCGCACTTAAAAAAAAACACTTTAGATAAAACTGCAGTACTTTGTGCATGTACCCTTTTTGTGTAAGTGCACTCATCCGTGGTTATAGCATTATTGGCAATGAATAGGGATGTATGCGTCGGAATGTATGTCTGTCGGCACGACAACTAAAGCATTTTGGTAGGTGTCATTTCATGCGTTCATTGACTTGGTGTGATTCCGATGCAACCTTATGACTTCTAGTGAGGCTCTATTGGTCGGAAGTCTGTTGGGACGAGCAAATTGCACCCCTTGCCCCTCCTTCAAATACGATAGTCGATCTATACTATAAATAAAAGAATGAATAAATTAGTAGGCTATAGGATATGTAACCTGACATGTAACTCGCCAGAAATTCTGTCCTCTCTACCTCAACATATTTTAAGGGAGAGTTCCGAGACCTCAGTCGTTGGTTAGAAACATGAAAACTGACATTTGGCCAATCCGATTGCTTTTATAGTTCGATGTCTGAACAAAACCAGACGACTAATCTTTTTTGTCTCGTAGAGATCGGTGACACACAAAATGAGATATATCCTTGTTCAAAATACATGTCCTACATAATGTACATAGGCTTAATATGCCCTGCATAACAACACGTAATATATACCGTATGCATTCTGACTATGAAATATTATTATTCGTAACAGGTGAATGAAATAGTTCGTATCGAGGTACTGAAGTATGTATACATTTGGTTACAATACGGTAACCAAACTATGGTAACGCTCTTAGGTAGAGGAATGTGAAGAAAACACTCTAACAGGCTAATTTCAATAACTCTTGGTACAAAAGTTATACTTGTTAGAATATAAACAGCCTTACCATTTAATGCATGTTTAGCATATTATATGGAGAAAAACACATAAACAAACGAATTCAGGAATCAGCTACTGTAACAGTCTCTTTTTCTTGTTTATATAATTGTTTTCCTTTGCCTTTTTCCTTCAATTTTTCATTTCCCTTTTTTCACTTGTCCCCCCCCCCCCCCTCTCTCTCTCCCTCCCTAATTCATATTTTCGTTTTCTTGTTCTCATACTTTTCCAGCTATTCAACTTTTCCGGAAATATAATCTCTCTTCCCTTTCCGTGATAAACCTCTAGACTCTAACAATTATTGACTGAAATTTGATCTGATCGGTGTTGTCCCTCTGATAGTTGGAGATGAAATGACCAGTTGCCAACCAGTTATTTAGAGTTATTTATATAAACTCTATATATTATGTCAACTAATCTTAGTCAAGTTTTATGAATAACATTCGATATACAGTTGGCCACTAATGTATAGATTAAGTCGACTACTATAGGCTTTATATCAATACTATCCTAATGCTTAGATCACAACTAGAGGGTATTTGGGTTGCCAACTGCATGGGCCTAGTAAGGTTTTCTGAAAATAGACCCAGAAGTCTACTGTGACAGACCGACAGTAATGATAGTACTCGTAGAAAAATAAGGTTCAGGTACTACATGTATATCAATAGTTCAAAAATGAGAATTATACAATATCGTCATTTAATAATTTACATTGAAGGAAAAAGAGCAGAAAGTTTAGAAGAGCCGATTGGTTACAGTTTGGACCGTCGGAATCGAACATACCCTGCCCCTTAAAAAGTTATTAATTTGTTGAAAGTTGTGATCACTATAATACAGTACGTACGGGATTTTAAAATTGGCCGAATCGGTACTGGGCCGTTTGCAAAAAAGAGGAGCGATCGATTGCAAATGATTGCTTCAAGTAAAGCAATTTCTTGTCAAGCAACTGACAGATCAAGCAATTGCTTAAATCTGTATGTGCATTACATTTTGCTTGTACTCAAAACCTTTTTCTTGCCGTCAGCAAGCAAGCAATTGCTGAATGTTTCAACAAGACATCACACCGGTGCAAACACCATTCATGAGAGAACAAAGATGGGTTTTGTATAGTGTATTCTATTGTCAAATAGGACGTTAGGGGGGGGGGGGGGCTTTCCACCGGTGTCCTCGACGTTTCTCATACGTGTTCTGGTATAAATCTTTGAGCTTACCACTACACGTTCTCCTTGTCGAAACGGGATACTTTCCAATAGGTCTGAAAAGCTATTTCTTCTCGATTTATTCTACTCTTGTGAATTTTTAGTTTTTCTATAAACGAGTATGAAAATGATGCTTAAACGAGAACGTCCCGATTAACTTAAAGCCATAACACATGAAAATGTGCCTTTTAGATAGGCCCGTATGAAAAGTGATGTGATGAAATACAATAACAATGTATATAGGCCATGATGTGATGCGATAAAAACGTTAAACCAAATTTTAATCCATTGCAAGGACTGAAAAGGAAAACACAAAAACATAACATTAATCAGTGCTCAGTAAACAAGGGAACACCTAGAGCAAAACAATTATACAAGCCCATTGAAAGTCTGATTGTCATAAAAGTTTTACCATTTCGAAAAAATAATTGATTTATAGCTGTTAGCTACTTAGGTCAAGGTTCTTCTGACGGTAAGCCAGTTTATTATGTCCTACATGTTTTATAAGTTAACGTGAAAATTACACTGTGACCATAAAATGACTCGAAAAATCAATTTTGCATGAAAATAAGATATTTGACGTTGGCCCTATAGTAAAATATCAGCCGGCCCAATGCTGTGGCCCGAAGTCGAGAAATTACGTTGGGCCAACATCAGATTCTGACATTGGGTTGATCAACAACATAATTCAGCCGTGGCCCGATTTTAAAGTCCGCAAGCCCAATGTTTGCCTAACGTCAATTCCCGACGACGGACCGACATCAGATTCTGACATTGCATGGGTCGATCAACATCATAATTTTGACGTTGGCCCGATGTTAAAATGTCCGTTAGCCCAATGTTGGCCCAACGTCATTTCCCCTGGGTAAGTTTACTTACGTTTTCGATTTATTTAGACCATTTCAATTCTTCATCTATCAAAAGTCCTAAGCATTTGGTGAATTGAACTCTTTTGATAAAATTCCCATTTAATGAAATGGTGAAAGATTAAATTTTCTTAAGATTAGCACGAGAGGCTATTAACATGACACAAGTTTTTTCAGTGTTAAGATTAACAAGACGATTTTCCTAACATTGGGTCGATCAACATCGTAATTTAGACGTTTGCCCGATGTCCGCCACCTCAATGTTGGCCCAACGTCATTTCCCGACGACAGACCGACATCAGATTCTGACATTAGGTCAACATCATAATTCTGACGTTGACCCGATGTTAAATGTCCGCCAGCCCAATGTTGGCCCAACGTCATTTCCCGACGTCGGACCGACATCAGATTCTAGCTGGCATTAGGTCAACATCATAATTCTGACGTTGACCCGATGTTAAATGTCCGCCAGCCCAATGTTGGCCCAACGTCATTTCCCGACGTCGGACCGACATCGGAATGATTTTGACATCTGGTCACCATAATTCTGACGTTGAACCGATGTTTAAATGTCCGCCCGCCTAATTAATGTTAGCCCAATGTCATTTTTCCCGACATCGGGTCAACATAATAATTTTGACATTGGGCCAACATCGTAATCCGACGTTGGCCCAATGTCACATGATGTTAAATCCCGACATTATACAAGAACTCGCATTATCCTCAAATATAAACCCTTATGAAATCGATAATTTATACGTGGCTATGTCACGGTTCCTATATTTTCGCCGATAGTGTCGATATCATGAGATCTAAAGCTAGTAACAGTAACATAACCTCTTCGTAAAACGGCTGAGGAAGATCAGAGACATATCCCCGTATAGTTAGCGGACAAAGTTATGACTGTCTTGTCGTTGGTTTCGAGAAAAGGTCCCTGGTGATTTCTCAAAACGTATGGTCCTTCTGTCTACCCAATAAATGACATGACTAATAAAGTTATGACCGATATTTTTCGTAGAGATCAGGGTCCGTTACTCGAAACCAACGACAAGAATAACCTTTTCCGCCAACTGTTTCTAATCTCCCTATTATCTGTTTCACAAAGAACTGACTAAAGTTTGACATAAGTTATCATGTCCGTCCTTCTGTCCCGCTTTTCGTTACCGCAATGACTTGAGAACCAGAAGATACCAAAGGTCACAGGGTAATAAAAGTGTTAAAAAACACCTCTTTGCCGCGATATCTTCAAAGGTATTACAGAAATACGAACCAAACTTGGATGAAATGAATAGATATTGGGTGGAAGAGATACTTAAAAAGCCCCCCTGGATCCGCGCCTGCTATTGTCATTCACCTCACCCTTCTCTTGGAACTTCCCTTTTTATATTCATATAAACCGCCATGGAACAGTGGAATCGTTAAGAATTCCGTCACGCATGTCTGAAAACTATATTGCCATATAAACATTTGCTAGCATATAGTAACGTTGGCAAATGAATTTACTCCCCACAATAATTGTTCATCAATCTAATTTTTGAAAATATGTACGGCTTTGCATGATCACTTTATTTTGAATATATGACCTCCCGTCCATTTTTAAACACACAATAAGTACTCATTTAATTCATACCTAGATATTTCAATGATTTCTTCTCTGTATTTTGATTGTGATATAATTTGCTTTGTTATTACTTGACTCTGATTATACACATTTTGTATTAAACCATGCTATGCATACTGTATCCAAACCCACGCTCACCGAAGGTGTTGGCAGTTCTGAGGAATAACATTTTCGGGTTGTCCGTCCGTTCGTCCCGCTTCTTCGTTATCACGATATCTCAAGATTAGGTATGAACTTCAATCTTGGTGATGTGATGCTATCAACAGGATTACAGAAAGATTTTACTGATGAAATATCTTTAGTAAATATAACCAATATGCTGTGCAGAGAAACTAGTCAGTGGTGACTGCATGCCCCACCCCCTCCACATACTGAAATGAAACCCTTTGGCCCTCCCGACAGACCGAGGTTTATGTACGTCATATGACGCGTTTTGACACGTTTTTTACAAACCTGGTTTGTCGAAACAAAAGGAGATTTGTCGACAAACCTCCTTTGTGAATTCGGGCCTTTGACTACGTAACTATAGTTCGCCTGTATGGGTCGTGAAACATCGATTTTGACCTTATTTATACATCATTTTTTTTCCCTGCAGAATTTGATGCGACAATGCGAGGTGGCTACGTATTATGTTTCCTCGATGATGGAACGGGAATGGACCCAAGTAAGTACAGACGGCAACAAAGAGTTCATACAAAATATGGATGAAGACTTGAATTTTTTTTGCAATGCATGTCAAACTGGGTCTAAGAAGTAACGGCAAAGTAGGTACAAAAGTTAGGTCAATTAGGTCAATTTCCATGAAATTTCAGGTTTTGATTTTAGGCTCTATCGCAGTATTTCAAATCAGGAACCATCTGAGCTATGAAATTCAAATGTGTTACTATTATGCATTACCATGGTGACATATTAACTCAAAGTTTGGGGTCAAGGGTCAAAGATCAAAGGTTATTCATGTTTATATACATGAACATTAAATTTTCTATTGTAAAGTCTTCTTTATCTTAATCATTTTATATCTTAACCATCAAGGGTGAATTGATTAGATTTGGGATGGGAAAGGTCAAAGGTCACAGGGTCATAAATATTGAAAAATGCCTGAAAATATCCTGTTGCCATTATAACTTGAAAAGCATTAAAGTAATTCAAACCAAATTTAGATGAAATATGAATGAGCATGCAAGGTTGAATTGATTAGATTTTGTGTGTAAGAGGTCAAAGGTGAAAGATCACAGGGTCATAAAAGTGTTAGAAATATGAGAAAATATCTTGCTACTGTAATAACTTACAAAAAACTGAACCACTGTCAACCAAACTGGGCTCAAGTATGTAGATCAAAAGAAAATTTTGGGTTCATACTGAGGTCAGCTCAGGTGTTAAAGGTCACAAGATCTCTTATCAATGGACATACAGGTGATAAATATAATGGAACCTTTTTTATGAATATGATTTCTACAGGTGATACTGCATCCATAATCCAGTTTGGAAGGTCATCTAAGAGACTGCTTGATGGAAATTTGATAGGCCAGTATGGAAATGGACTGAAATCGTAAGTACATTATTTGAAGAATTAATGTTTGCGAGTGCATCAGTGAATATGCACTGCACGCTGGTTAAGTCACAATAAGATAATGAGCAAGACATGATCATTTCATCGTCCGTCTTATTGTGTATGATCACTATTATATGAGCTAATACAGTGAAACATATCTATAACGACCACCCAAGGGAAACAAAAAAATTGGTCTTTATAGGCAAGTGGTCTTTATGTACAGGTTCCTTTAGTACATGTTTCAATAAGAAAACATTTTCAAGGGAAACTAAAAATGTGGTCTTTGTATACAGGTGGTCACTAAAGCAGGTTTGACTGTATCATGTATTATTGGTTTATATAACCTGTACACGAATGACCAACCGATCCACCCAAACACCAGGAGCTTCCTCTACGCCGATGATCTCTGCATCGCCACCCAGAACCAGTCTTTTGTGAAGTTGGAGGAGTCCCTCAGTGATGCCCTGGCCGGTCTCATCCCATACTATGCGACCAACCACCTGAGAGCTAACCCTGATAAAACTCAGATAAGCGCATTCCACCTCAAGAACAGGGTCGCCAACCATCAACTAAGGATCAGCTGGTATGGGAAAAGGCTGAAGCACACTCCCAATCCAGTCTACTTAGGCGTCACACTCGATCGCTCCCTTACCTACAAGAACCACATTGCCAACACAAAGGCAAAAGTTGGAGCCCGCAACAGCATCCTCAAGAAGCTAGCCAACACCAACTGGGGGACTGATGCCAGAACAATCCGGACGACAGCCCTCGCGCTTTGCTTCTCTGCTGCGGAGTATGCATCACCAGTATGGAGTAGGTCGGCCCATGCACCCAAGATTGACCCAGCTCTAAATTCATCTTGCAGAGCGATCACTGGATGCCTAAGGCCAACTAAAGTAGAAGACATCTACCTGCTCTGCGGTATTGCCCCTCCACACGTCAGAAGGTTGGTCTTGTCCCAGAAAGAAAAGGACAAACAAGAAAACAATCCACTCCACCCACTCTTCGAACAACAGCCAGTGGGCAAGCGGCTCAAATCCAGACACGGCTTTCTGCACTCGGTAGAGCCTCTTAATACTAGCCCTCACAACCAAAGGATGACTTTGTGGTCTAACCACCTTCAGACCACTCCACATAAACTCTCCCTCAGCCCGAAGGAATCCCTCGCAACCGGCTCCAGTGAGACTTGGCCTACCTGGCTTAGCCTCAACCGCCTAAGAACTGGCTACGGTCGATGCAGAGTCCTAATGCAGAGGTGGGGTCTAGGAGACGAACAAACGGCATGTGAATGCGGCCAGGAACAGACAATGGAACACCTGCTAGTCTGCCCACTCCTGCCAGAGCCATGCACCCAAGATGACCTGGAAGCCGTTAATTGCCGTGCCAAAGCCTGTGTGGACCACTGGACGGGACTTGTGTAGTGACTCGATAAGAAGAAGAAGAAGAAGAAGGTTTATATAAATTCGGTCCGTTTTGAGAACGCTGACCATGTACAGATTAAGTCGCTGATTACCGTTAATCAAGTCCATTCCTTTACGTGCAGTTGTCCAAAGGAGACGTAGATGGCGTTCCCCTGTATTCGTCAGTTTACACCCCCTTTAAAGTAGTAATCATTGAATTTAATAACTAATTTTATGTTCATTATTGCAAAGTTGAAACTTTGATTCGACAAGGTTATAATTATTATAAATTACAAAACGCTTAAATACAGCCCCAGCGTAGCACCTGAAGAGCTCTCCGAACGCTGCTGAGATGTGTGAGATCACAGTATGGACATGATTTGCACAAGCAGACGATGTCCCATGACATCTCACACATTTTCAGTGCCTGTGTTTTCATCTTCTCTTGAGTTCTTTCTCCTACTTCACTACCGTCAGGCTAAATGTATAATCTATTGCCTCACTCTAAACCCCGCGCATGGTTTTATTTTGATGACAAATGCAGCGATACAAAAATAGAGAAATCTGTCGCTTGTAAACAAAATAAGACGTCATTGTATATTCAGCTGCACACACCGCAGTATGTTCGGCGTTCCAAGAGGGAACAAATGCCGTCCTAAGTATCATTCTTTTTTCAATTTGAAAGTCTGGTTTCTTTGATTGTTAATTAACCCCTATCCTGTGTATTTACAAGCAAAAGATTTTAGTTAGCAGAATCGGGTCATATCCCCTTTTGAATGGTTTGACATGCCATTACATTTATATGTACACTAAACTCATTATAATTTAACATATAATAGCTTTGCAATTATGTTCATTCTTTATGGGATGTCGTCTGCTTGGGCAGTATTGGTCCATATAGTGACGTCATTAAAACATCGTTATTTTTCCGGCGAATCTCTCGTATATCCCAGCTGCTAAGGAGGTGGTTGTATTTGTATTTTTATAAATCACCCGATATGTAGTTGACCTAAAACTTGTGCGATGGCCATGTGTTAGCTTACCAGTTTCTAGTGATACATTAGTTGACATATATGTGATTTTCTTTGAATTTCACCTTTAAAGAGTAATAAGAAATATGCCCACCAAATATTTCTTATTTTGTTCCATAGGGGTACGATGCGAATAGGGCGTGACTTCATCCTCTTCACCAAGAAGGGCGACACAATGAGCTGTCTCTTGCTGTCAAGGACGTTCCATGAACAGGAGAAGATAGAAGAAGTCATCGTCCCTATGCCATCATTCAATGCCGTCACGGGAACGCCACTCATTGGTACCTCGGCTGCAGAGAAAGAAAGGGTAAATATCTTTACTTGTGTATGTATGTGTGTGTAATTAGTTTTTGTACAGACCTGTATCAATCAGATATGATTATTTATGTCTGGGGACCGGCCTTTAACGTCATGAACCGAAAGACGTGACTCAGTTTCAAACCTGTGTCCTCGGCTGTATCAGTTTGTAACTTCCATTGTTGGCTGGATTACAGGCGCACGTCTCAATGGCTCAATAATATTTTTATAGCAGCTGTTGATGGATGCTTCAAAGTTATGAAAGTGTTTTATATTTTGTTTTTTGGGCAATGTGAGATGTGTAGTGATTGATTTTCTGTAATGTGAGTAGCTGAAAATATACACAAATATTGAAAATATGAAAGAAGTAGAGCTCAGGTTTATACACAAATTTTGCAAAAAAAATGATTTTCTTTTTTTCTTCTGATTCGTCAGATGTACACTGTAACAAGCTTGGAATAGGTAACTTGAAGCTGTTATATAATTGAAAAAAATATAATTTAATATCTATCAGCTTTTTTTAAAAACCACACACCTTTTAATCTGCCTTTGTCTAGTTTGTGAAAGGGACATTAGGAAGAAAATTTTATCTGATTGAGGTCCCAATTGGTCACGAATATCACTTCATTTACAAATCGATGGCTTGTAATGTGAGTGGTACACATTCCAAAGCAGATTTGGCATTTTCTCCTCACTCCACCTTCACCTACACCAAACAGTCGTAGCACAGTGAGATACTATCTTTGGGTATGGTGGTATTTTACAGTCCTCTTTTAGGGTACGATACCCTCTGTTATTGAAAGTAGACCGAGTGGCAATCAAAATTAATTGGACGATGTTTATTCTATATACCGGTAATGACAATATAATTTGCACCCTATGCGCCTTGTTTATGACAATCTGTAGTTGACTACAAGTTGTGGTAATATTATGGAAATTTTGTTTTGCAGCATCGAATAGAAATGGATATTATACTCAAGTACTCACCGTTCCATACAGAGGAGGAAGTCTTTAGGCAATTCAGACAGATCAAAAACTCAGGTAGGCAAATTACATTTCCCTGTGTGATTTCTTTCTACAAGAGATGAACCTTGTTGGAATTATTTACTCAGCGTCTTGTACGGTGACAGAGAACTTTTTACAGGGTATAGGGGTCAATTTTACCCCCCCCCCCACAACCTGATCTCTGCTGTTCATGATATGGCTTTATTCTCAGATGTAAATTTTTTGATTCCCTATGTTCAGTGGAATGCTGCGACAGTCTAACCTAACCCTGCGTTTTTCAACCGGGGTGCTACAAGATCTGTCTAGGGGTGCTGCGAGAGAAATTTAGTTCCATCAAAATATTATTTTGTTTGTGAAACACCAGATATTGGAAGCCGCTAGAGTATGTTCCTTCATGAGAAGGAGATAGCATTTTACAGATAAAAAGTGTATTTCCTCGCTCTCTCACTCACATCATTCAGAAATAGGATGATTTCAGGGAGCAAAATGCCTGAATACCTATATATCTTGGCAACAAGGTGTCCAAAAATCATTCTATTTGACAGCCAGGTGCCGATATATATTTTATATCTTTCATATAAATATTACATTTTCAGCACTACTTTGCTTCACTCGCTCACATGCATATCACAACAGTGTCTTCAAGGAGTTTGATGGATAGAAATAAACACATTTTGGAGAAAAGGCCATGAGCACCGAGTTTTCTGTGCAATATTGTGGCTGTCTATACATTGACTCACGCTATCTCACAATCTCATTACAGGTACTCTTGTCGTTGTGTATCATATGAAGCTGTTAGACAATGGAGAACCAGAACTTGATGTATTTTCTGATGACACAGACATTTTGATGGGAGGTGTTAATGCACAGGATATCACCTACGACAATGGGTAAGCTTGAATGGGATGGATATGATTAATTATTTATATGGAAGCATTACTGTCATGAGTCAGAGCTAAACAGTTGTTACAAAGTGGCATAACACTAAGATTAAAAAAAGGAAGAGAGATATCAAGAAGCCACAGCTATTACATTTTATGAGATTTAGAAATCTAGCTTTAAATTACACTCTGTTGGTGATTGAAATGTACATTACGGAATTACTGTTATGTAATATCTTTGCGTAATTAAATGTTTGTATTTGACCTTATATTGTAATGAAATTTTCCTATAAAATCATATCCGGAGTCTAGGTCGCAGTATAAGATTTACCATGAAAAGTTAGAGACAGATAAATCATCAATGCTGATCATCTGCAATTTGATGGATACTTGGACTAGGAGCCTGTCCCGAAATAGTCCAAAAAGGTTGTCAGCTTGATCATAGCTGTCCGGGCTAGACCCAGGAGCCCCCCAAACAGACCAATAGTCAGGTCGATCTCACCCTATGTAGCCCATGCACCAAACTTTATCAGCAGGAAGTAATATGACTGAATATTACATAACACAAAAATCTGACAATATTTCTGTTCGGATGGGATGTCAGACTGTCCCTAAAAATCTTCTTTTTTTAGTTTACATTTTTAATTTAACCATGCCTTTGTCATGTGTTGTGTTTTCTAGCATGTACCCAGAAAGGTACTCATTTCGGGCCTATGCAAGAATATTATATGCTGAACCCAAGATGAAGATCTACATCCAGGGGCGCAAAGTGAGGACACGCAAACTCACATATGTCATGTATAAACCAAGGTAAAGTATAGAAGCATTCTATAGCTTATTTTAATACCAATTTCTTTCCATAAATAATAATAATTTTCTACTGAAATCTTTCAGAATTAAGTAAAACCCCCCCTCAGTTTTTGTATGTGTGTATAATGGAGGGAAAAAAAAACCTCCCTTTGAGTTTGTTTTTGTTTTTTTAAATTAAAAAAAAAAATTATACCAATGGCTGATTTAAAAAAGATGACCTTACCCCCCCCCCCAACGGAACAAATTTCAAATTTTTAAATTTCGAGACCCCCCCCCCCAAAAGTGTCCTCTTACCCCCCCCCCCCCCCCCCCCCGCTTATTCAGCGACTGGCTGAGTCGTTGCAAAATCTTTGGCCCGATTTTAAAATGTTAAACCCCCCCCCCCCCCCCTTGAAAAAATCCTGCGTACGCTACTGGGTAGGTTGTGTGGCATCCCTGTGGTAAAAAGATTAAAATTAGTGGCAACTGTTATTTGTTTTATTTATAAGATTTTTGCGGTTCACTTACTGAATATACCAGAGATATGAGGTCCTAATCAAATTTTGTGTGTGTGTTTCCTATTCCATAGGCTGTACAAATATAGTTCAAATCGCTTCAAGAAGAGATCTGAGACTGACGCCGCAAAGGCTGGAGAATCAGCAAAGCAAGGTTTGTTTATTTTGTATTATGCCTCTGCCAATGAAGGTGGTGCCCTAGGTATTATGTTTTGGGGTTGTTAATTCGTCCGCCCATCCAGCTTTTCGTTGTCGCAATAACTTGAGAGCGTTAAACCATTAAACGGCTTTTAATCAAACTTGGATAAGTATATATGAGCAGGCAAGGATGAACTGATGATATTTTGGGTGGAAGAGGTCAAAGGTCAAAGTTCACATTTTAAGAAATGTGTTGAAAATACCCCCCCCCCCCAATACCTGGTTACATCAATAACTTGAAAAGCATTGAAGAAGTTCAAGCAACGTGAGCATGGAAGGATGAACTGATTACATTTTGGGTGGAAGAGGTCAAAGGGCAAAGGTCAGAGATTCGTTGAAATGTTTAAGGATACCAGAAAATACATGGTTATCACGATAATTTGAAAAGCTTCAAAGTAATTCAAACCAAACTTGGATTAAATATACGTATGAGCATGCGAGGATGAATTCATTAGATTTCAGGTGGGAGAGGTTGAATGCATGTGTCCATCCAAGGGTGAAAGTTCAAAACTTGATCTAACCTGTTGACTTCTAAATTCTCTCATTCCCATAGGCTTACAAAGGAGCCAAATGGTTCCTGTAGGCAATGTGTTAATTGATGTTGGTAGAGTACCGGTATTGATATTCTCTAATTTGATATATATCTTATTTATAATTTACAAAAAATAGATATTTGTCATAAGTAATCCATAAGGTAGAAGCAGAGGCATAACAATGAATACAAAATGAATAAATTAAACATTTGCAACAAAGTTGTATTCCCTAAAGTTAAATGTCTCAATATTCTTTCTTTCCTTTCTCATCCAGCTAAGGAGAATGAAAGAGAAGCTGTGAGTAAACTCAAAGAACTTGAGATGAAATACAAGAACATCAATACCAAAGACTCAAGAGTAAGTCATCAGAATACTTGTTAATACTTGAGTAAGTCATCAGAATACTTGAGAATACTTGACTAAGTCATCATAATACTTGTGAATACTTGAGTGAGTCATCAGAATACTTGTGAATACTCGAGTAAGTCATCAGAATACTTGTGAATACTTTAGTAAGTCATCAGAATACTTATGAATACTTGAGTAAGTCGGCCATTAGGAATCCGCATTAAATAAAGAGAGAATTTCTCTGAGCCATCTATGTACCAAACTATTAAATAAGCATTGTGACATGACATGTTTATTCCAAGCTAATGGACAATTAGGGCCTCCCATTAGATGCACACTAGTATGATTATGCACAGCTAATAATAACTGCAAAAGCCACAAGCCTGCCAATCAAGGCCTCTGAAATTATTGGCCTAAGCCAGCTAGGGAGCTGTCTTAAACTTAGGGTAAAATACTTAGCTAAAAATTCAACTTCAATTGAATACCGAAGTTGGCTAAGTTGGATGAGTGAAATACTTATATTTCTGACGTAAGTATTGAATTGAATACCGGCCCAGATCCACATTAAAGCACAATGGGCAGTTTTGTTTGAAATGAATATTCATGAGCTATAAAGTTTGCTAATTAATTTCTTCTAAAGAAAGTATGGGAGAGGCACAATATTTGAGTATTTATCCAACTTTCTTTCTTCTTTCTTAAACTCCTCATGGGATTTTCTTTCCTCATTGGTCCTACTCTTATTTTCCGTTTTCCAGGCAAAGCTCCGGCAAGCACAAGCTCATGCTCAGGACATGAAAGAAGAGGCAGAGCTTAAACATAAAGTTGCTGATATGAAACAGAAGACGATGAAGGAACCAAAGACGTTAGACTTCATCTTTGGTGTCAACATTGAGAACCGACGCCAGCAGGGGATGTTCATCTACAACTGCGATCGTCTCGTAAAGATGTTTGAGAAAGTAGGGCCTCAGCAGGATGGCGGAGTGTAAGTAAACATATTAGAATTACTGACCACTTAAAGCCACACTGTCCTACTTGTAGCTTCTTGCTCCCTCTTTATAAAAAAACAATGCCTAATCAGTGACCATTGTTCCCCCATGACCCTCTTTTTCTTATGTTAATTGAGAGCTGAGTTGATGAGATAACCACCTGTCCAGTGACCTTGCAGGGCGGTCTAATCCCTCCTATAAACTAGTACAGATAAGCTTTAAGAGAAAGAATGGACACATGGGCTTGTACTTTGATAGCCATTTTATTTCAGCCCTATAGACTAAAGTTAACTCTGCATTTACTAAACTGCACTTGAACTTCACAATTAGGAGACTGTGGTTTAAGGATGAAGGAGTAGAGGTCAGTGTAAAACATCACAGAGTCATGAAAGTATTGAGAGAAAAAAAAAAGAAATATGTTATTAGTGTGATAAATTATAAAAATTGTACAAATGTTGACTGAATTGGGCTTGAGTATGTATGAGCATGAACAGATTCAATACAAAGTTGGGGTTTGTGATGCCAGATGTTAAAGGTTCCAGGATCATTGAACGTGCTTACATGTGGAAGCATATATTAGAGATATAGTCTGATTCATCTTGTTATACTATGTATTGTGTTATAAATAGATCTGTTATACCCTGTTTTCTTTCTCTTATACAGCATGTGCAGTGGAGTGCTGGGCTATGTCAACATTCCTTACATAGTATTAGAGCCAACCCATAACAAGCAGGACTTTGCTGACAACAAAGAATATCGTTTGCTGCTCAAGTCTCTAGGAGAACATATGATACAGTACTGGAAAGATATCAATATAGGTAGGTTTGATAGACAAAGGAGCTGCCAATTAAATTATTTAGAAAAACAAACAATAATTTGAAAACCAAGCAACTGTAATAAGTGGGTATTTTGATCAAAGATCAGTTCATTGTTTCCCCAAGTATAATAGTGTAATATTCCTGAGACTTTTGGGGTTTTTTTTTTTTTTTTTGGGGGGGGGGGTATCTTGACAGGGTAGCATAATTGTTACAGAACTGCTTTCCATGTTGGCCTAGACAATATTAATATTAATATGATTAAAGAATGAAATTGTAGCAGATTAATTGCAAAGTTCTATGAACATGTATCAAATAATGATTTAAGGCAAACTAAGAATACTCTATCAATGATGAAGGCAAACTCAAAGACTTGTTGAAAATGACAAAAAATGAAAAATTAATAAACACTAACAGACAAACAAATAAACACTGACAGCAGAAGAAACAACTTAAAACTATACCTAACCATACTTTTTAAAACTAACGTTAAAAAAAGAGTGATGTGGTGGGGAAAAAGTGATTTGATTACAATTTGATTTTGATTTTGAAGGACTGATAATTTGTTGATATAAGCCTGAAACCAGAAGAAAGGCAATGTGGTTATTTATTATTATTTATTATTTTATTTTCAGTGAACCAAGGTGTGCTGAAGTTCTGGGAGAGCTATGGTTATGTGAGCGCAAACTGGAAGGATGCTCCTTCACAAGATGCTAAATTCATTAGGAAACGAGCCATGCAACTCCCAACAATGATACAATGCAGTGAGTTTAATCATTCTCTACATGTATTTCTATTTCAAGCTCATATTATGGTTATTATTGTGAACAATATGTTGCATTACATTATGTAACATGTATTTACAATGTGTGAACATGACGATCATGGCCTATTTTCAGACAGCTTAACTGCTTAAGAGATAAAGGCACCTGTTTTAAAGGTGTGAATTCCTTGATTAAACATACATGTCCATTCATTTCTTGTATTTATTTTCCCCCATGGAAATGATAGTGCAGTGAGTAAGCTTTTTGTTTGATTGTTTAGAAAAACGATTCGCTAACTAATGATACACTTTTGGACACCCCTCATGATACAACACAACATTGGATTTTTGTTCTTCTTTAATTGCAGTCATTGATATGATCACTGACAAAGAGTACAAGAAAATACGCCAAAGAAACAAAAATATACACAAAATCTAAACATGATTCCGTCTGTGATGTTTTGAAATGGAATAATAGTAGGTGCCAAGTGAAATATTTTATAACAATTTATTTTGATAGACTCTTGCCTGAGATGGAGACAACTTCCATTCTCTACCAGCACCATTGGGATAGAGTACCCTGACAACTGGGAATGCTCTATGAACAAGGATACCACCCTCAATAAGTAAGAAATGCTTACTATATTTATCATCATTCTTTTCATATCCATCCCATTGTAGTCACTGTTTTTATGTCCCTTTCATCCCTATGCTCTTAGATTTTGTAGCATTTCTTCTCCCCCTCACCTTTGACCTTTTGCATGTTTCATGTTGATGTCTCCATACAGTGTTGCTGAAAAAATAGATCGGCTTACTAACATATAGAAATTTATGGATGTTTCTTTCCTGTGGGCCTAGTGGCAAATTATTTCATTAACCTATTATTAATGACGAACCAAAACACTTGAAATCCAGTCTGCATACATTACCTGTTGCTATGCTGGGCAAGCTTCCAGGTTGTTGAGAACAACCTTTCATTTTTTTAAAGTAACGGTTTGCATAAAATTGTTTGTCCTTCCATCCAGTCATCCCTCCATCCCACCTTTTGCTATCACAAGGATATCAAAATCGATGAATAATTTTGACCGAACTTGAATCAAGTATGTACAATTATAAAAGAAGTAGTGAAACCAGTGGAATTCCACTCGCAGCTACATCAGATGAAAAATACATATTGAAATATTAAACTTGATGCTTCCATATTTCGTTGTAATAAGTAGTACATCAGGTAGAAAAGCTATGAGCTAACTTCAGTCAAATGTTAAAGAAAGAGAGGAGATAAAGAGAAAGAGAGAGAAAGAGAGAGAGAGAGAGAGAGAGAGGCAGAGGCAGAGGCAAGTGAGAGTGAGCAAGGACCATGCCATTCAAACTTATCTTTAAAATACTTTTCCCTATCAAAACTCAAATTGGGGCTCTTTGCTGCCCAAATGTTACCATCTTTGAGCACCTGGGTGGCCAATTTTCAGAACTTTAACAATTTCTTGCAGCATCCTGGTTGAAAAACACTGTCCTTAACTATTTGAGTTTCTAACTGCAACCCTGGACCCAACACTATTCTTAACCCTAAACCCTATTAAAAATTCTTGAAGTCCTCTCCAATTTTATCACACTTCAGTGCATTTTGTTTGTATCCCATTTTAATTTGATTGCATTTCAATTCATTGTGATTACATCTAAATTCTAAACCTATGTCACATACCAATTCATCTTGATTGCATCTAAACCTATGTCATTGCATTCCAATTCATCTTGATTGCATCTAAACCTATGTCATTGCATTCCAATTCATCTGCATTCCAATTCACCTTGATTGCATCTAAACCTATGTCATTGCATTCCAATTCATCTTGATTGCATCTAAACCTATGTCACATACCAATTCATCTTGATTGCATCTAAACCTATGTCATTGCATTCCAATATTGATTGCATCTAAACCTATTTCATTGCATTCCAGTTCATTTTGATTGCATCTAAACCTATGTCATTGCATTCCAATTCATCTTGATTGCATATCAACCTATGTGATTGCATTCCAATTCATCTTGATTGCATCTAAACCTATGTGATTGCATTCCAATTCATCTTGATTGCATCTAAACCTATGTGATTGCATTCCAATTCATCTTGATTGCATCTAAACCTATGTGATTGCATTCCAATTCATCTTGATTGCGTCTAAACCTATGTGATTGCATTCCAATTCATCTTGATTGCATCTAAACCTATGTGATTGCATTCCAACCCAAAGATGCAGCAACCCTGAGAGGAAGCTGTCCATCCCTACGGGAACCATGAGGAAGGAGGTCAAAAGTGCAGAGGAAAAACAGAAAGATCTTGAAGAGGTGAGCATGATATGCGCGATGGCTCAGTTGTAGAGCAGTGGACTCGTAAACGGGAGGTCCAGGGTTTGAGACTAAGACGATGCGTTTCTGCCCTTTGGTAAGGCATTAATCCTCATTACCAAGTCCCTCAGAGAGGACTTAAAGCCGTTGGTCCCCTGGTGGCTTATTTACAAGCATACACGTGCTTTCTTAGCAGGTAAAACAAACAAACAAACAAAAATACAAAAATCGACAAATTGTCCCATAGATTAACATATTTGCGTATTCACATGTCATTCATCAGCTCAAACCTAATAAAGTCGAGGAGATTGGAGGCATCATGTCCAGAAATGTTGTGTTATAAGATTGCAATGCAGAAACATATTGCAACACTTGTATAACTTTGCCATGTATTTTGTGTGTGCGGCTTCTTCAGAAGCCATCTTTTTGTAATGATCAAAATAGCTTTCCATAAATGTCATAGTTCTCATAATACACACATTCATTCATATTTTTTTAATATACAGAATCAAAGATTTTATAAACCATACATGATCAAAGCAGTGATTTATCCTTTGATGAAATTTACTGCTATTTGTGATAACAGTTGAGGTGAATTTTATTTCTACATGTGAAATATACATTATTTTACTCTTTCATACTTTGTATCCTATGCTACCATTCTATTGTACATTTTATAGTATGTTTGAAATGCTAAATAAATAATAATAATAGTAATTTTAGAAAGTACTATTGTGTTATGTTTGATATATTTTTGAACAAGCACCAAACAAACCTAGCGGATAGAAAATATTTAATTTCTGTTTTCTAAATTTGTATTGCAGGATATCAAGAGGAAGCAGCAGAAGCTTCAACAAATTGAAGTAAGTCATTTTTTGTTTGTTACTACATGTATTAAAGGAGCGGTTAGGTGCCTTTATACCAAGTTTAGATTTTTGATCCGTTTATTATGCTCAATTAAAATATAATACAGCAATATGTTTACCTTTTCTTCAAGTGTCTATTTTGGTCTATGTTGTTTTCATATTTCTCTTGTAGTAGAAAATGTTGTGATAGGCAAATAGTGTATTTGCAAAGGATACTTACTATAAAGAACAAAGTTAAGGAAAGAGGTTTATACTTTCTCATGGCACCATGATGTATTTTTAAATCTTCATGTTCAAGTGTAGTATTTAGATACAGTCTAGTAAACTCTGAAAAAAGCAACTTTCTAATGTCTACCGGATATTCCAAAATTATGTGTCAGTTTTAGGCAATATCTGCAATTTTTGAGATCTTGCATGTAATTTTGAATTTCGTTATTGATATAAAAATATGAATTGTAGATTTTGCTGTACTTTTCATATGTTATAGCGTATGTGTAAGTACTAAATATGGTAATCTTAAGTGAGTAGAAGTGTCGTAGTTGAGTGGTTTAAGCACTTGACTTGAAATTCAAAGGTCGTGGTTCGATCCCGATAGGACAATAATATCGTTTGGCAAGGCATTAATCTTCATTTGCCACACTCGACCCAGGTGAGGTAAATGGGTACCTGGCAGGAATTAATTCCTTGAAATGCTGGAGCGCTGTAATGGCAGCTAGGCTAAAGCCGGGGTAATAGTTAATGCGCCTTGGAATAGAATTTCAGATAGACGGCGCTATAGAAATGCCTATAATTATTATTAATTAATGCAGTTGGTGCAATAAGAAATATGCTAACCATATACTTTGATTGTGCATTTGATATTATGTCCTTTCCTTTTCGCTTCACAGAGAACCAAAAAGCTGTCCTCAAGGCAACGCCAGCGCTCTCCATCTCCTCCATCATCGCCCTCTCCACCACCATCTCCTCAACCCAGGAAGAAAATGGCAAGGTCGACTCCAAAGCCCAGCCCAAAGCAAACTCCAAAACAAAGTCCCAAACACATTCCAAAAGGGAAGGCCAAACCAGTGAGTTATTTGGAATTATTTCTTCCCATTTCTGATCAAAAAGGACCCCCGGCAAAATGAGGCATTAACCCAAACTCTAATGTACTTGAAAAAGATTCTCAAATAGGAAATTCTCATTTTTAAAATAATCTATAACTCATCAATATTGATTTTTTTTTTTTGAGAGAGAGAGAGATAAAAATTAAAAAAAGTTAAAAATCTGAAATATGTGGAAACACTCTGACTCACAAGGTATTCTTTAATAAAGAGAAGGTGAAATTTCAGAATGACAGAAGAAATGAAGAAGTGATTATCAGGTTGTCCTAAAACTTTGCACTCTAATTTTACTACGTCTGTCTCATTAGTATGTCTAAAAATCAAAGCAACAGCTAACACTAATTCAAAAGTGACACCAGTAGATATGGTTGTAAATAAATAAAAACTTGTGTTTTACACATCAAAAACAGCTAACTAAAAAGACACAACTTATAAATGTACATTGTTTGATGTTTCCCAATTTTTGAATCACACAAAAGAAAGTTTTCAGTAAAAAAAAACATAAAATTGAAATTTGAGCGTGCTGACCAAATTCACCTTTACTGAGCTCTTTGCTAAACATCACACCATGCCATTTTTGTTGCACAATCATGTTGGGGAAATGTTAAATGCTTCTGCTGTTAATTTTGCATGGTAACAAAGAGTGACTTTATGAAAAAATGTTATATAAAAGACTCAACTTGATAGAAATTTCCCATCAAACGTACTGGGGGTGTTAGAGGATATTAAAAGAAATCATTTTCATTTGCTATAGAATATTGGACACATAATATTGATAGTCAAAGTAGGCATAATGTTGAAGTTAATCTGAGCAAGAAACAACCTTCATACTGATAATAATAATCATCTGCCCTACTTATATAGGGCATGTCACAGATATGTCCCTATGCGCTGTAATGAAGA
Organism: Strongylocentrotus droebachiensis; assembly: GCA_035222895.1. Classification (NCBI taxonomy): domain Eukaryota; kingdom Metazoa; phylum Echinodermata; class Echinoidea; order Camarodonta; family Strongylocentrotidae; genus Strongylocentrotus; species Strongylocentrotus droebachiensis. The sequence goes on from JAVYIG010007564.1 coordinate 37,272, forward strand.
GAAGGACAAAAAGAAGAAAAGATTGAGAGTGAGATATGCTCAGCATACTCCCTTCAGTCATTGGTAAAAATATCCAAAGAGATAAAAAATCATAGAATTTTTTTTTTTTTTTTTTTTTTTTTTTTTGGGGGGGGGGGGTAGGTTTTAAAGCATAAACAGCTAGCAATATTACTAATTTGACTGCTAACATCACTGATGTAAAATTTGCTTGTACACTTCTTCCAGATGCCCAAGCCTCAACCGAAGCCTCAACCAAAGCCTCAACCAGCTCCAAAGCCCAGAGAAGAGCTACCGGTAGTCACAAAGAAGGTAAAGTCAATATTCAGCACTCAAGAGGTTTAATTTGACCCCATCATAGTTGTGTCCAAAAGTAGATGACTAGAAATTAAATTCACATATCATCATGAAAAGAGTATAGAAGAATAAGGACATTTTCGACCTTGAATTGGTGTTCTTGGATATTTCCTCTCATGTTTTATTGTTTCATTGTCATGCCTATATAGCAGTAACATGCTATAGGCATTCTCCTTTCAATCATGGTGGCAGCCACCACAAAATTGATATTGCCCAAATATCTTCTTTTTAAAGCTTATACCATCGATAATGCCTTGAGGTGGTGCTAGAGGCTTTATGCTTCACAGGACTAAACAACTTGTGACATAGTTTTTTTCTTGATTTTGTCTTTGTCAAATTATAAATAAATAAATAAATGAATGATAAAACTAATGATGATGATGATGATGTTGATGTTGATGTTGATGTTGATGATGAAGATGATGTCGATGATGGTGATAATAACAATAATAATAGTCACATCAAATTTATTAGTATTTCATGATTATTTACATGTTTTTGTAGTTTTGACCCTCAAATCACACTGTAAGAGAAATTAACAATTGAAATTAAGAAATAAATTCTGCTGATTCTATGATGACATTCTCATTTCTTTTCGAGCAGTTTTCATCCAAGGTGAAACCCATCGGTAAAGCTTCGCCCGTTGTTCAGCAACGCCCAGTGAGCCCCAAACCCGCCAGGCGATCAGCTGCCATCGCCCCAGCCAAGCGCCCCAGCCCTGCCCCTATCTCAAGCTCACCACAAGCTTCGGTCTCGGTCCTCTCAGTAGAGCCTAGTCCTAAGAAGAAGAGGAAAGTTAGTGAGTCATCTCAAGACTCACAGGAATCTGCAGACACAACAGAGAAGGTAACAGAAAATATATATCTATAAGTCTCCTGTATTTATTTTAAATGCAACCAACATTAAATGATTGTAGCATCAAAACTCTTAAAGGTACTCATTGCAATCCAGGTGATTATTTTTTTCCTTTGTCCTTTAAAGAAACGAGACGCATTTCCTTGCCTAACAGGCTAACACTGTTCTTATACGAGCAGTCTGTTAACCCAAGTGCTCTTCATTATTAAACCATGTTGCATAATTTGTGGTAAGAAGTATCCCTTTTAATTTCCTATTGTTCAGAATGCCAACAGTGAGACTGACACAGAGCTGGAGGGAGTGGGGATTAAAGTGGAAACCTTGATCAAGGGTCAATGGCACAAAGGTCATGTGGCAAAGGTCAGCAGGAAGCCAGACAGCGGGGACAAGTGGAAGGTCAAATTTGATGACCATCCTAAGGACAAGTTTGACAAATGGTAATTAATCTCTCTAATATTTTGTGATTTATTTAATGTTAAATAATAATGTAACAAATTCTGAATGACATTACTCAAGTTGTACTAGAAATTGAGCCTCAGACATTTTTACTTCCGACATATTTACCTCTGAAATTTTTACCACCAGCATTTTTACCTCTTGACACATTTATCTCTGACATTTTACATCTGACACTTCTACCACAAGCATTTTTACCTCTGATATTTTTATATGAATATTGGACCAGAATGATACATCATGGATGTCATCAAAAACACATAAATGATGAACTAAAGTACAGGTAATGAACTATACTGGGCAAGCTAGTTATTTGCATTTTACTTATTTATATAAATGCATTTGATTGATACAAATCTGAAAGTGTTCCGAAATATATAATGATGTGGAACAGACACGAGCCCATGGAATTACATTTTAGTAGAAGAGTGGCCAATATGGAATCCAGTTGCATATATTATCTTTACCATGGATGTGTGGAATGTCTTATGATTTGATTTCCCTTTTATGCTGCAATGGTGGTTTAGAGATAACTATAAACTTTGACATTCATGAAACCTGAGTGTTGTTGCATGTTAATCAGCAATATACCTACTTCATCTGAATACATTGTTAAAAGCCCCCCTAAAGTGTTAGGAGCCCAAACTTTGCCAAACAATTTATCGCAAAATTTCATTTAATTTGTCTAATGGTATGAAAGAGGATGTAATGCAACACACACTTCTGCAAGGATTTTCCACATAAATGTGTTTGAAAAGGAATATTGATGAAAAAGTTAGGTTAAGCATTGTACACAGAAAACCCAATTATGTATTCTTTCATCAACATCTGCCTCTGAAGGTGATGGTACATGGTAATGAACAAATTTCTTTTTCACCAACATATTATTTTATGTCAATTTTTTTAATATATCTCTTCTTTGCTTCAGGTATGAAAAAGATAGCTCCGATCTTCGGTTACAGGTGAGTGAATACCCCCTAGCACAGAGTAAAAAATAAACTTTTATGCTCAAGGGAGCTCTTTTGGGATTTGATATTGTATAAATGTTTTTTTTTACACAAGCTCTTTTTCAATTTACCTTGCTCACTGCTCCTGTGTCTTTTTTTCTCTGATACCCTATGAAAATTAAGAATAGTGACGGTGTTTTAAATATGCATCATATGACCCTATATTCAGAAGATATTCTTTAACTGAAAGCGAAGTTTCAGCTCATTTATGTTTTACATGTTTTACTTTCTGTTTTAATTCTCGGTTGTCTTTCATATTTATGTCTTATTTTTATAATATCTAATGTAAAGCACATTGGAATGTACTACGTATTATGCTATATAAGTGTAACACATTCTTATTATTCTCTATACACAATTTTTTTGTTTTCAGGGTAGTGAAGATTCTATGTCTTCACAAGACGATGCATGCACGCAGGAAACGAACAAGCAAGAAGAGAAGCCGGAAGAGAAGCAGGAAGAGAAGAAGAAAGAAGAAGAGAAGAAGCCAGATAAAGAAACGCCACATGAGGAACCAGACAAAGGGTTGAAAGAGGTGACAGGGAAAGAGAAGGAAAAGAAGGAGAATGATGAGGAAAAGAAGAAGGAAAGTAAAGCGAATGATGTAGCTGACTCAGTGGAACCAAAGGAAGAGACGGGGAAAGGAGACTCAAAAGGAAAGAGCACCGAGGAGGCAGGAGGGAGCTCAAATCCAGAGGAGGTGGAGAAATTGACTCAACTGAATGGCTCACTCTGTGATGGTTTCAGGTCAGTGCACAGAGCAAAGTATATCTTATTCAGTTATAACTATTTTTATACAACACCTAAGTAGATCCTTGTTATTTGATTGGAGGATTGGTGGTCACATGATATTCAATTAATAATCGATTGATCGAGCGTGCATTTTTGGTATATTTAGACTGCGTACCTCTCTGTCCTGCGCATATCCCATTGTTTTCATTGTCACAGCTGGGCGCACCTGATGCAAAGGCAATCTAAATGTAATCGTGAAGGCCCAACTCTAAATTTAATTTAGTATTAATATCAGGAGCAAAGCATAATTTGTTGAAAGATTAACTCATAAACATTCATTATTTGTATCAGTAATATTGTGTAATCATGTGTATAGTTAATATTGATTAATATGTTTGCTTTTAAATGTAATGCGATGCGTTGATGGAAACAACAGATGATGATGGGGGTCACAGGAACTTTAAAAACTTTTTCCCTTCAGGACTTCCTCAGAAATTAACTGGATCTGAAGGAAAAAAAAGTTTTAAAAGGAAAGTAAAATCGCTCAAAAAGAAGTGGCAGGGTTCCTCTTTTTAGAAGTATGCAAAAATAATTTAAATGTTCAAAGAGAAAGTAGGCATTCATAGATGCATGAGAGCAATGAATAAATTGTACAACTAAGTAGATATATGTTTTTTGTTAAATATAAATAAATGATAATGGAAATAAATACTCCTCAATGCAACAGGTCAGGTGAGTTAAACAAAACTTAGAAATGATGGAAGTTGCCATGAGTAGCTTAGATTTACACAATGCACTCAATAATATGATTATATTCATTAGAGACTTCAACCTAATATCAAGGGTACCTGTAAATACATTATATTAAAGGAGAAATGCACAAATTATGTGGAACAAGGCTTTTTCTTGTTACTCAGAGAATTAAGAAAGAAAACAAAATTGTAATATATTCAGGAAGCAAATTATTAATACAACTTCTATCTCCTCTTATCTTACTCCAAACAGGACATGTTTGAGGTACTTCCTTCCTCCAGAGTGGACGATGTCCAAAGATGACATCAATGACATGGATGCCAAGAAACTGACCGAGTTTCCACTTGACCATTTCTTTGACCACTATGAAAAGGGACTGCGAGATGTAAGTTTCGTCCCATTCACTTTTACTGCTTAATGTTCATGTATGATGAAGTTCAATAGACTACGCAATGAAATAGCAAAACAAACCCAAATAGAAAGTCTGTGTTTACAAGACTCTTTGTACTTTAAATAGCTGATATGTGTGGAGGTGTCATGGTCTAGGGGATATGTCACCGGACTGTGGATCACATGGCGGTTGAAGTCCCAAGCGGCTCTAATGTCCTTTGGCAAGTCATTAATCTACATGTACCTTTGTCTCTATCAACCCAGATGTTAAGTGGGTACCCGGTAGGATGCGAAAGTTAATGTGGTTGGATTGGCATGTGTGCACTTGTAAAATGACACCTGGCCTGAATACTCCACAGGAAGTGGAGCGTGTTCCTTATCATGTGGGGATTAGCAATAGAGGGTAATGGTAACAATGTTAAGCGCTTAGAAACGTACTATTGATTGCTATTTATTATTATTATTATTACAATGTCAATTCAGCTGGTTGGCAGATACCAGGTAAATGCTGAGGAGAAGGAGAAGGAGGCAGTAACAGCTCAGGGTAAACTCAACAATCTTCGTAAGATGGTGGCACAACTCCTTTCAACGTTACATGACACACAGGTAAGATCTATTTCGTCCCTCATTACTGAATTAGGGGAGTTAGACAAAAGTGCCGAGACAAGTGAGCAAGTGAAATCTTGCACACAAAAAAAATGTTAACAAAAAAAGAGATGAAAATAAAAAATTGCAGGACATTTTGTGACTTTTTCTGAGAGGAAAGTATGGTGGCCTATTTTCTTTGTACACTGCATTTTTAATTTTTGTTTTTTGTTTTTGTGTGTGAGTGAGTGTGTGTGTGCTAAAGCCAAATTAAGCTTGTTTTATCATGTCCCGCGATTTGATAGTTCATGTATTGTGTGCGTTGAATGGCTGCATGATCGAGCAGCAAATTTGTATTCGCTTTTTGATACAGATTTACCGCGTATTGCCGGTTTCACTGCCGCTGCGAGTGCGATTTCTTATTTTCGAAGGCATACCATGCTAAAAATTCCTGAGACAATTGAAATTGTAGAATGTTATTGATTACAAAGATATCTATCTGTTTGTCTTTCAATAGGATGGTCTGTCAATTGAGAGCATGAAAGGAGATGAAATTGACAACTTGCTGGCGGTTTGTTTGAAAGACCAAGATGCACAGGATTCATGAGAGAGAGAGAGAGCATTCATCGACATCACTTTGGAGAAACTTTGCTGTTTTAAGGATGAAGTACCCATACCAATGTGACATTCTCCAGTGTAGTGAAGATCGGAGGCTGACTTTTAACCCCACTCATACGGATCTGTGTTTAACACCGGATGGCTTAAAAATTGCTGATATGTAACTGAACGATAGGTCTGGTGTCTCAAACAAAATGCAACCAGACCTTGGTGCTCTTTGAAGAGCACTACCAGGAACAAAGATGACTTATTGGTGCTTAAATACGTGGAGGACAGCGATGAACATGCCAAATTTGAATTATGAAATAACTTTGTGGTAATCCTAACCCTAGAGCCATTTTTAGTGTCTCCCCTTCATCTTTGGTGGGCGAGACAATCAAAGGGGCTGTTTGGTTGTGATATTGAACAGTATTGACGGGATTCAAGAGGCGTCCATCCCTCGTCCGTTGTCTGTCGCCTGTAAAAAAAATGTTACAGTTTTACCTGCAAGACTCTCCAGAGACAAAAAACGTGGCAAATGTTTATCAAAACTTGGGTCAGATACGCACTTGGTGCTGCCACAGGTCACTGCTAAGGTCATATGAGGTCATATGTTAAAGATTATTTTTAGCAAGAATCTACCGTGCAACAAATTACTTTGGAACTGTTGATCCTGTTATGACTAGTAACTTTGCATACATCGTTTCAAATGCTACTTACCTTGGGTCGCGGATGCTCTTTGGCGACATTCATGTATTTCGATCACAGTTGCGAGGGACACAATCTGGATATTGCCTTGTCCAAATGATTGAACATCAAAAATGCAGGCCATCATGATGTCTTTAGTAGTGTTTGATATGTTCATGTACCTTTTAGTCTGTACGAATTGTTTTTTATTCCACAAAGCATCTTCAATGAGAGTAAAACAAGATCAAATGAACAAATAATGAGGAAGAATTGGAACACATCAAGTTTGAAAATGGTATTAATATGTAATAATAATAACAATGTTTTCTATAGTGCCAATATCTGCCAGCTCAGGCATTCATAGCACTTTCTCACAAAATATAATACATAATCAATAAAAGTCTGTAGGTGCACTGTGCATATGGTACATCCAATTCAAACATTGTGAAATAGTTGGAAAATAATTTGCAGTGTTTGGTCACTAGTCATTATACATCAGAAAATTGAAGAGATGTCTCAAGGGCTTTTTCAAATGATTCTGTTTTAAGAGCTATTCAGACCTTTGTGGCAGCCAGTATTAAAGAATGAACGTTATCCCCAGGAGTTATGTGCTCTATAGAGTCTATGTTCTACAGCATGATAAACTTGCAGAGGTAGGTTTTCCTTTCCTTAGGTCATGGTTATTGGTGGATCAAGCTGACGGTTCTTAGAGAAAGAAATGCTGCTCACGATACAGCCAAGATGTGGCTTCCCATAGAGAGATTTAAAAAAACTCATCACATGATGCTCACGGAATAAAATAAAATAAACACATTCTTGCATATGTTCAAAACATTCATCATTGTAGAAAAAAATTTGGATAGGAAAAGGAAGTATCGTCATTATAAAATTAGTTTTCTTTTTATGGAATTAAAGACAAGTTACTTGCACTACTTATGTCCAACTTCACCATTTGTACTTCTCCCGCCGCCCCCCAAAAATGAATCGTTTATATGATAACTCTGAGTAGTATGGTCAGTAATGTTTGCCATTAGGGTATCATATGTATTATATTTGTATTATATTTGTATCTATCAGTCTGATTTCACTATGCACTAGAGTAAGTCGGTTGGCATATCTTTGATGATTTATGTGTCTGCATGTTGTTCTGTTTTCTGTTTGAGTAGAAAAAATCTATTTTTGTACCACATTCAATGCCATCATTAACTATCAACATTTCTCAACCAGGTTCTAGTTATCATCATTTTAAAAATGAGTTTATAGTACTGTTAATGTTTAATAAAATGCACACTTTTCCACATAGTAAATCTTTTCCCCAAAATTGAGAGTGGTTGATGGGCGAAACTATCTTTCACCACGTGATTTACTTTTGACCAATCGTAGAGCAAGATTCTTAGTACGTGGAATAAAGCATTTTATATGGACATTTAAATATTTAAAATCTTAATGACCAAGGATCTGAATAGTCATATAATAAAATCTAAATTCCAAGGGATTTCATGCTCCTTGGAGAGGTAAAAGCTAAGTCTGCTCAGAATCTTAGTAGTGTGATTGTCTACGATTTGAAGCTGATTCGGCTTTTATTCTAACTATAACAGTTAAATGCACTGAATTTCTGTTTGTTGATTTTCTTAACATTATTTATAACATAAATAAAGAGGATTGTGCTTGTTTGAATTTCCATATCTAATATGACGGCACTTCCTAGAAAAAATTGGATCTCGGGAGAATCGTGAAGTGTGTGCTAGGCTTACAGCGTGCATCAAATATGGTATTTCTCAAGATACTGTATTTCTTGTAGTTCCTTAAAAATAATGATAATGATATTGATAATAAAAATAATGATCTGTTTTTATCATTTTAGGTATTTTTGAAGTATCACTTGATACCAGAGTGGACTTTACATTTTATTCTTATTTGTATAATATTTAATTTACCATTTAACTTCCTAAAATTATCAAAAGTATTAACCAAGGGGAACTTATCATATTTGAAAGGGGTAATTAGAGGTGAAAAGAGTCAATTATTACAAAGGAAAAGGGGCCCTTGTCAATGTACAAAGGCGCGTCTCTCAGATTTGGATAAGGGCACTTATCAGAGGTGAATAGATGCATTTGAAGCAAATGAGAAGGAGCACTTTTCATATGTAAAATAGAACACTCTGGGGGTACTTGAAAAAGGGCTGCCTATGCTTTTTATACATTTCTCTCAAAATGGTTTGACACATATAATTGGTGTAATATTAAACACTCAAAGTTTCATTTTATTTTGTAAGAATTCATTTTCGATCAGCACTAGCACTCCAGATGACATTTAAATACTAATGATTAAAATGGGGGAGGGGGAGATTTTGGTATACCCTGCGTGTGAATCCCTTATAAAAAAATTGGTAGAAAAATGATAGGAAGCAAAAATACGTATTTCACATTATACTTTTCATAAGTCAAGATGTGTCATGAACTCTACATACATGTATAAAGAAGCTTAACTTCCTTATTGTTATTTTTAACCGGCAATTTCCCTTGAAAGTAACATTACTTTCAAATGTCATCTCATCATAATTATGCAGAAACATTGAACTTTGTGTTTGTGATTCAAATGTGTATAGATATCAACAGTTTTTTTCTTCATTTCTAGAACAACCCAGACCTATAAAATAAAATCAGTTCTTACATAAAAAGTTAAAATATGTTCTTTTGTATACATGTAGTTTCTCAATGTAGACTGTAATTTATTGCAGTTATATTGTTCATATACATAATGTTCACTTCAGAATGATTAAAGCTGAAAAAATCTTTTGAAAAAATGTCTACCGATGCAGTTTTCTCAGTCATTTTGATTTCTTTTAAGCCTCTTTTATTGTTGTTTGAAAATAGATTGTCTGGAAAACTAGCTTTTTTCTTCCATTTTTCTCGGGATAGTACTGTATGTGTGCGATGGTGGATCCAGGTGGGGCGAATCGGCCGCGGCCCCCTTTTTGATAGCCAAAAAAGGGGCAGAGAGGGCGTCAGAAGAAAAAAGGAAGAAATAAGGTACAAGAGAACAAGAGGGGGAGGGGGAACAAATAAATTGATCGTTACACTGAGTAACGGATTGGCAATGTATTGGATCGGATGAAAACCCCACCCACCGCTAGCTAGGCGTTATGTATTAATGAGTAAAAAAGTGGCGGCCGGGTCGGGTCGGGGGCTAGAAATAAAAAAGGGGAAAAAGAGCGACGGAAGAAAAAGGAGAAAAGAAGATAGAGGAAGAGGGGTAAGGAGAGAGCGAGTAGACGAGAAGTAGAACATAAAACTCAAATTTACATATACACTGTAGTACTGTACATACATTGCTATTGTTATTACTTTATTCAGGCCCCAACTGCCCAACATACTATTCAAATTATAAATGCTCTTTAAATAAGGTTTCACAAAAAACAACAGAAATATCTTCTGGCCCGATCGCTCATCTCCATACATAATTTACCTTATCTCAAAATGTGTTGTAGAAAAAAGTTAAAACCTATAATTGTAAAGGAAGATTTTGTCCAAGGTTTGTTTCTTGCAGCCATAGAGAGGCGCACCAGGGCCTTTAATACGAAATGTAAAGTCAAAGATTCAGTGGGGAATGCCACGCCTTCGAAATTATTAAAAGAGATACTCCCGCAACCCCACCAGCCCCTGAAATTTGGAAAGACGTCCAGATTGTCCTAATGATGATTTCAAACGCTGCCTAATCGAATGAAATGAAACAGGTGAATTCTACGTGAGATTTGATTTGCCCGTCTTTTGAAAAGTGCTGTAACCATGCTAACTAAATATAAAGTCGCAAAATAATACAATTTACCAAGGGCTACATAATTATTATGTTCGTGCCGTTTAAAATGGTTATCGGACAATTATCCCTTGGAAAATCAACCCCGATCAGTTACCAGTGGGACAATTACCCCCCCCCCCAGGACAGTTACCTCCCAGAAAATTACCCCCTAGGACAATTATTTTCAGGGTGGACTTCCCTTTCAATGAGCAGGAGGCAATACATGCAATACTAATACATGATGATAAAAAATTTGCAGGGAAACCGCCTTCTAATTCATATATTTGGTAAATTTGTTTCTCTCATGGTCTGTGAGAGATATAGGGTAGTCCCATATACATCTATCTGTGTATAGTGCTTGTAACTTTACGAAGAATGGGCCAAATTTCTTATCATTTTGATGATTCCAGAACCTTGCAGATGCTAGATGCTAGATGATCAACCTTTTCTGATCGATTCCACAACGTTTCTTTCACAATGCAATCGCATGGCCATAACTGGTCTTTACCTTTAAGCACTGAATAGACCAATATATTATATTAAATTCTCCTTTGTCTTGATTGAACAAGTAAACAGATGAATCCATTAGTCAAATCAACCAAATTATCTAACCCGGCAGTCTTCCTTCTTTCATTTACACAAACTGAGAACTTTACTGAGAAAAAAACACTTTGATTTATACTGGTCCTGTGTAGGCTACTGGAAGTCCTAGGACATGTCGCTCAAACAGCTGCCCAATTTAAGTACTTTTAAATATCACTTGAAACGTATAAACTTCTTCTTCTGTATGCAAAATGCTTAACGTTTATATTCATTGATTATCAATGTGGTTAAATTTCATATCAATGCAAAGGTCATTGTCTAGATCACTATTGCACTAATTCCAGCTTCCAAGAGGCAAATAAAACGCAAAAATCGCAAATCCAATGTTGATGATAACGATCGCAAAAAGACTATTAATCGTTCGCGTGCAAAACACAATCGCAGTGCTTCTTCAATTTACTTTGCTATCTCTACGAATGTACTCTCAATATTACGGTTATGGCCGAACTTGACTTAGAATTAGATTGTGAAGTCGACAGTGTTCAGGAGGATGATGATGGGGAAGGTCATTATGGAGACCATCGTTAATATCATCGCTTGTTGCAGTTGGTTGGCTGCACTACACACCCGCTTTTGTTCTTTTTTGTTTTTTATTTTGTTTTTCTTTTGTTTTATATATGTAACAAAATGTATTATGTAAGGGGAACCTTATTCACAAGCATAATGCTTCTGAGGTTTCCTCCTCATTTCTCTAGATTAAGTTGGCATATTTTGTATTTAATGACTTGCATAACATCGTTTTTATTGTTTTAATACCACCTATCTATCGAATATAATACATGTTTTGTTACTTTGTATATGCGTTTATATACCTCACTTAAGAAATCCAGCCATCTGATTGGTCGAATTGCATTCATAAACTTCAACTATTTCTGTAAAATTCCCAATAACCATGGTTATTGGGAAAAAAGTTCAGTCTCCATGGTTACCCCATAGGTTTACATGTTAAAAAATGGTCTGAGCGATCGAGGATACCGCGTACGTGTGCGAAAAATTGGTCGGCAATTTCAATACAATTGAATCTCGATCGATCTTACCGACAATTTTATCTTGCATTGTTGACATGAAGACGAAAATAAACTTCCAAAAACAAAAAAACAACATCTGCCGATAGATCTTGATCTAAATTCGTGCCAATATGCATTGCAAAAGTAAAAGAAGGGCCTGTTTATATGGAGCAGCCGCGAAGCATCCTCCACTCGAAACCGTTTTCAATCCATTTTAATGTATATATAAGAAAAAACTACCATGTATTTAACAGAGCGCGATAGCCGAGCGGGTTAAGGCGCTGACTTTAGTTACATCACCTTTTGTACGCAAGAGTTCGAATCTCATCTTCGACAAAAGTTTTTTTATTTTTTATTTTTTATTTTTTAGTCTATTTTTTTTCGGCATATAACAGTATTAATGACTGCTTTAATATTCGAGAAATAGTTGTTTTATTACGCTCTCGGGAAGGTTACAATTGGGCTATTGCCCTCGGCACGCCTCGGGTAATAGCACAATTCTAACCTTCCCTTAAGCGTAATAAAACAACTATTTCTCTCAAAGCAGTCATTAATACTATAATATTACTTTGTAAATTATTTTCATATGCAGTTAATGTGGAAATAAAAAAAATAACAATCTGACCAATCAAGTCAATCAACCAGTCACATCACACACTCTCTCATCAAAATATCAATCATTCAACCAACATATAGCCCAAAGTCACAAATAAAGAGAATTATGTCGAACACAGCCTCTCATTAAACTTCGATAACAAATGACTTTACAGACGTAAGATATTTTTTGAACACTTTTCGTTTATTTGGCAAAAATAACCCCGATACGTAATTCTATCCGCTACACTCATCGGTGATATCAGAATATTAATGTTGCTATATAATCTATCGCTATACCTTATTGTCAGCATAAGTTATGCACCTTTTAATACATAGTGAATCGCAAGGCGAATCTAATTTCCAATAATTAAAGGCCATTTTTTTTCTTAAAGATGTATGGTCCGGTAAATGGGTTAGTTGTCGGTTTCACACTTTTGTTGTAAATATTCTTTGAAACGTAATTAAGCATTGGGCGCTACCATGATACTGAACTTATGTTCGAGTTTCTGGAATTCTTTATTATTGATATTTAAGTCTACATGGTTGCCTTGACGATGACCTTGACAGCTTCGAAGGTCTCGATGGCAGTAGGGGCGATCTGATCTGCTGGCAGAAGGAAGCCATATCGACCAGTATCACGAAGCTCGACAGCGTACGAGTACTTGATTCCAGCTACACCATACGCCCAGTCTACACTCGATCCAGATGCTGGGTCTATAAACATGCAAATTGACAAAGTTTGGGAAGAATTGGGAAATACAAGCTTAGTGTATAGAATGAAACATCATAGCAATATTTCCAGGGTATAAAATAATTACCCCAAAAATAAAAAAATAAAAAGTAAAAAAGTATAATCTAGGGGCCTGTCCCGCAAAAGAGGCATTTCCTTTCACCTATAAGATTGACCCCTGAAGTTAAGTTCTGCGACCATCTAGATCACAACAAAAGTTGTCAACCTGACCGTAGCTGTCGGATTTAACCCCTATACTAGCCAGAGCCCCTAAAACAGACCCAAAGTCGGGTCGATTTCACCCCATGCACTGATCTATGTCGCATGACTCGACATTACAAAAGACAAAATAAATCCCCCCCCCCCCCGCCCTTAAAAAAGGGAGAACAAATTAGTGGTGATTGGTTGTCAACCTTTTCCCCCCTCATAAATGAATAGTAAAGAATTGTCACGACTATAATAAGTGGGCTATACCTCATTGGTGTTGGTCTATACTTACAGATGGTATTTGCGATGCTTCCGTAGACATAGTCTGTGCCATAGACCGCACTGAGTGCGCTTACTGCATCACGGGCAAGCGAGTACTGTGGACAAAAATAATTTGTTAGAAAGAATTGTTCAGAAAACTTTTTCGCTACATAATTCGTCTTTTCTTATTTCAATTTACGAATGACTCTTTGTTTCTTGTAAAGTGATCACTTAATCTTAATAAAGCATGCACTTTAAATAAATCCCCTTAAACATTATAGGCTAGGTCAGGTGTTAGTTGCGTCCTGTTTATATATGTTTACACGTAATATATTATTATGATCACCTACAAGCAATATTATCCATGAGAAAGAGGCGGCTCCCGAAAAAATTGGAAATATAATTACATAGTTGGCATAAATGCATTTCTTCGAAAGGTGATCTCTATACTGTCACATAGTGGCAATACGTGGACGAATCAACATGTATCATATAATTATATAAGAAAGGTCTCATCACATGGGTCTCATCACATGGGTCACAACGGGTCAGCCACTCAGCCATGACCTATAGGACAACGACGACGACGACGAGGTCTGCTCGGAGTTCGGGAAAATACACGAAAACACGAGAAGTAATGATTCACTATACACGAAGAAATTATTTTAAAAATGTTCAATCTTAGGGCTTCGTCGGGCCCAATGATTATCATTATCAATCAATCAATAAATAAATACATGAATAAACAAATATATAATTTATTGTTATCTAGAGGTCCCCGAGGACAGGAGTTGTTTCCTAACATAAAGAATAATGGTATACCTGCTGATTGTAATCGCTAGGTAGACGGTAACTGTACCCCCATGGAGTCAACCACATCTGGCTGTAAGCGTGGAAGTCGATGAATACTCTGACATCATTGAGACCGAGGATGTAGTCGGTAACTTCTTGGACCTCACGCTCAGAGTTAGGGTAGGTACCCTGGTAGTCATCAGCACAGGGGTTGGTACCAGCGTCTTTCAAACGAGGTGGAAAAGAAACAGAAGGATCGTGACAAGGATGATGGAAGTTGAAAGAAGAGATGGGTGCGCGGTTGGATGAGGAGGAAGGAGTGGGGAAAGAGAAGAAGAAGGAAGAAAATAAGATGGAAGAGCAGAAGAAAAAAAATGAGTTTTCAAATCAACTAGATTTCAAACGGCTATTCTCTTTAAGAAGACAGGTATTTTTGCCCCCGAAAATCGACTTTGACGGAAGACTGGTAGAATATTTTACACAATCCAACAATGTGAGATTTTCCGGAATATTGGTGTGTCATCTCGTGTGCAAATATATTTTCTTTTATCTACAGGGGGCTTTGAAGTTAAGTCACCATGAACCGTGACATGAGTCTAACGAATTGAACAATCAATGATTATATTTCTGGCGTATCGTGGAATCTTATACAATGGGAATACCGGTTGAATAAGAAATAGATGAATATGACAAATTAAAAAAAAAACTTACTTCCCCACTGGAAGTCCCAGTTTCTGTTAGGGTCTACTCCGTCGCAGATGCGTCCGATGTTGTTGCTGCGGGTCTTTCGCCACATACGATCCTTTAAAGTTAAAAGAAAACACCACCATCTTAATTGTAATAATAATAATAATAATATTTAATTTGTATATGTCTCTAAGCGCTTCACTCGTCTTGGAGCCAGTCCCGCCATATTCACCCCTTCAACCCCTTAAGGTTTGTCCTCCTTAGACCATCTAAGTCACCGTGGTCATTGGCACCAAAAGGTTGTATCTTACCGTATAATCTAGTTTAGCCCCCCCCCCCCCCTGAATTAAAAAATCGCGTCGATATCACCCAAAATTCAATACACAAAATGTTGTCCCTTAACTTAACTTTTATTGTCGGACAATGCCGTATCTCGACTAAACTACGATACCTGCACATAATTATGTCGCAGTATTGTAGAAGTGTGCTTTTCGTCGTAATATGTATGACCTTCTCACATTTATTTTAAAAGAGGGGTCAAATTCAAATAGAAGAACATATACGTGTAAAGTGTCAAATGAGAGTCATAGGTGTGCTAGCAGAGGCAAGTTTCTCGCAAACCGTCATAACTCTAAGTTCGTGGACATCCCATTACAAACGTGTGTTAATTCTATAACGTTTCAATGGGATTTCCAAGAAGTTAGACTTATAACGATTTCGAGAAACTGGCCCCAGTTTCTTACGTTAGTCCAGGTGTATTCATAACCATCAGGGTTGTAGTTGATGACCATGTAGAAGTCAACGGTATCCAACATGGCGGTGACGTCAGCATCATTACCATAACCCTCAACAAGCTGTAGAGACAGAAAATAAAACATGTATTATCATTCTTATCACACATTATTATAAGCAGGGGCGACCAACTTCCAACTTCATGTATGGCTAATTGTCAACGAAATGGAGTTAAGTCTTTTGTCAATTCTGCTTGTTGCTACGGCAGGCAGCCAGTGAAAAGGAATTCGTTTAATAAAATTATGGAAATCCAAGCATTACTTTAAACAAACAGAACTTTGTTATTCCTTGCTCATTTTTCCTGATTGGCAGAAACTGAACTGAAATGTGATTTTTCTCTTTGAAATTCAGATACCGTCCGCCAAATGTCTTTTTAGTTCCCATTCTTCAAAGTGATGTTAATCACTCATGCGTAAAATATGCATCATATGAGTTGCATCAAATGAGAGAGGAGGATCTAAGCTTTACACAATGTGTGGTTGTTCTTTTGGTAGTTATTTTGTTTTTACCTGACTGCTAAGAAAGCATAAATGCTTGTAAGTAAGCAAACAGACGGCAGACGGCTTAAGGTCATCTCCGAGGGACCAGGGAATGAGGATTAATGCCTTACCAAAGGGCACTAGCGCATCGCCTTGGTTTCGAACCCGGGTCACCGGATTACGAGACCACTGCTCTACCGACTGAGCTATCGCTCATTTATTAATTATAATTGTGATTAAGTTATGATAAACATCAATAATTCTCGGTTTCTGTATAATACCTGAAATCCAGTCTGCATACTTTACTTGTTGCTATGTTTTGCAAGGCCCGGGTAAGCTTTCATGTTGTCAAGAACAACATTTGTTTAAAAAGTATGTGTACAATGTGAATATGTTTGTAAACCGGTCTATTACGAACCTTCAGAAAAAGAAGAACAAATTGTGGCTCGATCTGACCATCTTACCATGTTTGTCATGTACATCATAGCAGCAGGAGAAACCCATTCACGAGAATGAATACCGCCCTCAAGCCAGACGACAGGCTTAGAAGCGAACGAGGATGAGCCAACCTGTTAAACATGTACACGAAATATGTAAATATATAAAGATATAACGCAACAAAAAAAAGTTCTGAACTGCAAACTTTTGAACAACATTACCTTAAGAGGGAGCTTGGCTGTTGTTATTATTTACTACACATTTTCATAATGTATTGAAAGTAGATTGCATAATTATACATAATTTGTCTTTGTTACAGCATATCCGATTGGTGGAAATGGGAGAACAAAAAGGAGGGTACATTGTAATGTCACAGTATTTAATAGCAATTTTTGACCGCTAAGTTAGCTTTTTGAACACCGATTCGGAAGTCTATTAGCGCTCAATTCAACTTGAGGACTTTAAAGGAAAGTTAAAAGGAAAGGTGGGCTTTCAGAATCCCACCCCCGGTATGAAGCAAAAATATCAATTTGGTGAACGAACCTTCAGAGCCCTGATTGTACGTCCCTCATATGATGTGGCGAGGTCCACAAGAGAAACAAGACTAGAATGAGACGCAGCGAAACTTGTCATCCAATCATTGATCTGTAAGTAGATTGATATAATGATTAGATAGCTCTTGCAAAATACACCTCTGTGATTGGTCCACAGTTTCGTCACGTGATATCGTTGGCGAGGATCGTAATTATCATATTTCACTTACGGTCATTTTTCGATGATATATTGACCACCATGTTGTAATATATTCAATAGAAATACATCCGAAATCATAAAATTCATTCAAACACAATATACGGTATGTATAACGATGTGTTTTTCACAGAATATCTAAGACTAAAAAATATAATCCTTGTCCTACTCAAAGTTTTAAGAGTCAAAATATAAAGACATTCTAAAGACTATTGTAGTTCCTGAACGAAATAACAATTTCGTGTGACACTGTGATACCTAGATATTGATATCTTCGTAAAGTCTTATCAGTAAGGGAAGAATAAATAAAGACAAGGTAATCAATCGAAGCAAAACTTTGTTTCACTTAATCTTAAAACAGACGTACAGGCTGAAGAGAAAAAAATACAAATAGAAAAGAAACCACATACTTCAGACAATGAATGGTAGTTGTTGAAGTCAAAATTGGCGCTGGTAGAGGGCGACTTCCTTGATTTCTGTTGGTTGGATAGTTTCTCGACATCGTCGATCATGATGTCGACATGCAGACCGCGTGCCTCGATGAAGCGGAGGACGAGCTCACGATATTCCGGGGAAACCATGATATCGACGGGGGTTCCAGCTGAACGGGGTTGCTTCCAGAAGTCCACCTAGTACAAAGAAATTAGACTGATAATTTCATTGAATACCTAAATGTATGATTATAATTCTAGGACAATTAAAGCCTCGGTCACAAATGCCATTACAGACGGCTACGAACGCCGCGCCGTACGAACGATTTTCAGACAATGGAAATTCGGGAAGATAATAGAAAAACAGGGAGATTCGTACGAAATTATCGTTCGTACGAACCTTTGTGACCGTAGCATTAGATGACTAACCAGTCGACAAATCCCCCTCACTCCCGCAATGAAGAATATAGTTCTGAAAATAATTGTTGTTAATACTCAGTTGAGTAGTTTTTAAAAGATTTTCTGACTGCAGTGTTCTTTCGTGAAAAATACTGCAGTCAGAAATCTTTTCAGAACTACTCATCGTCGTCGTCATGTATCCATGTTAATATCATCATGATCGTCACTAAATCATTGTCAACATCGCAATCATTAGCATCATCATCCTATCTCCTTCCTCATTATCATTACGATCCCATCAATCAAATCAATCATTATCATTATTATGATTCAGGTGTCGTGGACGAGTGGATATGTCATCGGACTGTGGATCACAAGGTCCGCGGTTCAAGTCCCACCGCGGCACTAATGTCCTTTGGTAATTCATTGATCTACATTTGCCACCCTCCACACAGGTGTTAAATGGTACCCGGTAGGATGCGAAAGCCAACGTGCTTAGATTAGCAAGTGTGCGCTTGTAAAAATGACGCCTGGCTAGAATGCTCCCCAGGGAGTGGAGAACGTGCATACATTGTGTGCAGGTAAGCCTGAATCCGCTGACCGGGGTAATACTAAGATTGCAGGGCCCTCAGGGAGAACAGTATAAATACTGATGAGGCTACCCTGGGTAAAACAAGACATATTATTATTATTATTATTATTATTATTATTATTATGATTCATCAATGACGTATGATTTCTCACCATCTCACTGATGGCCTTCTCAACCACAGAGAGAACAGTCAGATCATCTTCACTTTGTGGAGTGACACGGAGGACCTGGTATCTAGATAGGAACAAATGAAAAACAGGTAATTTTGTTAATAAAGCGAGTTGGTAATTAAAGACCGTCAATACTACTGGGCCAGAAGGGATTAGACCGAACAGCGAGGTCTCTGACAGGTGGCTATCTCATTAACTCAGCTCTCAACTAACATAA
Source organism: Strongylocentrotus droebachiensis (assembly GCA_035222895.1). NCBI lineage: Eukaryota > Metazoa > Echinodermata > Echinoidea > Camarodonta > Strongylocentrotidae > Strongylocentrotus > Strongylocentrotus droebachiensis. The sequence goes on from JAVYIG010007564.1 coordinate 56,638, forward strand.
GAAAAAGAGGATCATGGGGGACCAACAGGCACCGATTGGGGAATTTTCTATATAGAGGGAGCAAGTAGCTACAAGTAGGACAGTGGGGCTTTAAGACTTACACATTGGCATGCAGTTCACGGTTGCAGTCCGAGCATGAGCAGATAAAGGTCATTGCAGAACAAATTTTGAAATACACGGAGACGAAATACTGGATACGTGCTCATGAAAGTTATGTAACATTATTCATTCATGCACATTCAGTGCACTCCATGATACACATGTGGAAGTATTCTTTGAAAAGGGGGAAACAAAGGCTATTTATATAGCACCTCCATCGCTGTAGGAGTGATTATTTCAAAATGTACAAAGTGGGACCTCTTCATGTTTTGAAGATATGTGGATATTCGGGGTCATTGCAGTAATGTGCTAACCGTGAACTGGTCTATTGTAAAACTATTGAGAAGAATACTGGTATCGTGCTTATGAAAGTGTTATGTAATCAGTATTCATTTATGCAACGACAGAACATTTATCTGATACACAGATGGAAGTATCTTCTCAAGAGGCAAACAAAGGGTATTCATGAAGCACCTCCATCACTTTAGCAGTGATTATTGTAAAATGCACAAGTGAGACGTATCTATCGTGTAAAAGATCTGTGGATATTTTGGGGTCATGCGTTCCGAAGCTATATGAACTGTTCAATCTTAACCTGTACAGCGTATACATTCTCTATGGTATAAACCATACTGCACCAAGCTTGAAGATTTGTCAAGTTGTGGGTCAATTGACTCTGGTGTCGCCAACACTATTGGCCCGTCTCTGTCTAGTGGTAAAGGCATTTGAATTCTCAGCCAGGAACACGGGTTCGATTCTCGGCGGAGATACAGTGCGTCCCAGAAAAAACGAAACCGAGAATTATCGATCATTTATCATAATTTTAATCACATTTATAATTAATAAATGACACATATTTGGAAAGCTTAGATCCCATTCTTTTATTTGATGCAACTCATTATGTTGCATATTTCACGCATGAGTGATTAAAATCAATTTGAAGAGAGGAAACCGAAAAGTCGTTTGGCGGGCGGTATCTGAATTTCAAAGTGAAAATCACATTTCTAGAAAGTTGGGTTTCTGCCCTTTCATATGACACATCAATCAGGAAAAATGAGCAAGGAATGACAAAGTTCTGTTTGTTTAAAGTAGCCCTTACATTTTCATAATTTTAGCAAACAAATTCGTTTTCACTGGCTGCCTGTCGTAGCAAAAAGCAGAATTGACAAAAGACTTAACTCCGTTTCGTTGACAATCAGCCATGCATGAAGTATTTCGTCTACGGCTGATTGTCAACGAAACGGAGTTAAGTCTTTTGTTAATTTCGTTTGTTGATACGGCAGGCAGCCAGTGAACACGAATTCGTTTAATCAAATTATGGAAATGCAAGCACTATTTTAAACAAACAGAACTTTGTTATTCCTAGCTCATTTTTCCTGATTGAGGTGTCATATGAAAAGGCAGAAACTCAACTTTCTAGAAATGTGATTTTCTGTTAGATATTCAGATTTCGTCCGCCAACTGACTTTTTGTTTTCCTCTCTTCAAATTGATTTTAATCACTCATGCGTGAAATATGCATTATTATGAGTTGCAACAAATGAAAGAGGAGGATCTAAGCTTTCCAAATATGTGTCATTTATCAATTATAATTGTGATTAAGTTATGATAAAACATCGATAATTCTCGGTTTCGTTTTTATCTGGGACGCACTGTATAATTATTTTTCAACCTTTGCAAATATTAAAAAAATGAGGTCAACAATCGGGAACTTTATTAGAGCTACGCACCATTATTCTCTCCTTAGTTTATAACAATTGTGCATTTATTTCCACGAGATTAAACGACTTCGTTCCACTGGCTACCTGCCCTAACAACAAAGAAAACGAACGACTTCATGCAGACTTCACGATCAGCCATGCATAAAGTCTTTTGTCAGCTCTGTTTGTTGCTACGGCAGGCAGCCAGTGAAAACGAATTCGTTTAATAAAATTATGGAAATGCAAGCATTACTTTAAACAAACAGAACTTTGTTATTTCTTACTCATTTTTCCTGATTGAGGTGTCATAATTATGAAAGGGCAGAAAATGAACTTTCTGGAAATGTGATTTTCTCTTTGAAATTCAGATACCGTTCGCCAAATAACTATTTGGTACCCTTTCTTCAAATTTTTTGTAATCACTCATGCGTGAAATATTCATCTTAATGGTTGCATCAAACGAAAGAGGAGGATCTCAGCTTTACAAGTAAGTGTCAATCATTGATTACAATTGTGATTAAGTTATGATAAAACACCGAAAATGTTCGGTTTCGTTTTTTTCTGGGACGCACTGTATAGGTAGGACAAACACAATGGCTTGCCATACCAAACAACGTGCTATATGCAATTGCATTCTGACTATTGAAATACAATTATTCGTAACAGGTGAATGTAAAACAATTGCAACGAGGAACTTAATAAACATAATGCATTAAATTGGATTACCTTACGAAAAAATGGCCTATTAAGTTTCGATAGTCTTTTAGAAGTGTTGATAAGCAACAACTCAGTTCTGCTGTTATTATTTTAGCATGTATTGAGTGAACTAAAAGCTAAGTGCAACAAATGACTTGAAACGAAAATTCACAGGTACATCCTGCATGGTATTGTGAAGCACAAAAGGCAATTCTTTCTGGTGCTGACTGCAATAATAAAAAAGACTTTTAATACATGTGAAATCATAATCAATTGTTCATAACCAATCAAAATACCAATAATTCTTGTACGATTATTATTGGTATAATCGTATGGCATAGGTAAGATCTGAAATGTCTGTGTAATGCTAATGCTAATCTCCAAGCTTGGAAGCGCTTAGAAATTGTAATAAGCGCTATAGCCTATGAAAGCTGAGTATTATTATTATTATAATGAAATGTTTTATTTATGAAGCCTACAGAATAATGAGCAATATCTTTGCCAAACTTACCCGCTGTAAGACTTAGCGGCAAAGGCCGACACAAGGAGCGAAGCTAGAACCAAAAGCTTAAACATGGTTGCCAGTGGCGTTTGACGATAATAATAACTTCTCAATGTAACAGCTTTTATATACGAAGCTTTACGTTATACATGATAATGTTATCGTTATAATCTATTATCCTTTTATAGGCTCTTACAGATGGCCTCGTGATAAAATAAAACAGCATCATCTCATATCTTGTATTTATCTTATGTTTGAATATAGGTTGCGATGTGCAGCCTTCATTTTTGAACGGGACCGATGTTGTAAAATTTCCCCCAACATTTTGAGAATCGTGTCCAAGAACCCTGCTGCACCGAGTTGAAATGCTTTGGATCCTAATTGGTAATTCAAGAAAATGTGAGTTCTATTGTCGAACATTAAATCGCATGTATTTTTTTAATCAAACCCCCTTTATACACCCTTTCGAATTGCGCAAATTCTAAATAGAAATATCAACAATTGATATCTAATGCTAGGTGATATATTTTCATAGAGGATCATTATATGGATAAATGTGAAGATATCGCTTGCATACATTATGCGATGTCCTTTTTTTAGGTTCCTAGTTTTTTAAACTGCATTTAAAAACAAACCTCTGTAGTCTCATGTATTGATCTACTTAATTTACTTATATAATCGGATTTCCTCTGTAAATGTAGCATATGGTGCCCTTTATCTTTTTCATGACGTAGATAGTTATAGATTTAATCCAGAAGAACACCAACCATTGGTCTACAGCCTCACTGGGGCTATAGCCCGGCCCCCCCCCCCCCCACTCAGTGTTATTTAGGGTACGCATATGCTCGTTCCCTCTTTTTGAAAGCACCCCCTATCTGAGGACTGCCAATATTTCCGAACCCCCCTTTCGCGGGCTTTTTGCGGGCTTTTCCTGCCTTGGAGACCCCCCTAAATTCGGAAAAATGCTCAATGTACCCCCCTAAATTCGGAATAATTTCTCAGGAGTCCAAAGAGAAGAGAGAAAAAAGAAAAAACACCCCATAAAGAAATCTCCGGGTGAAAAGTCAAATACACCCCTTTTTTTACAATTCTCGGGCCGGACTTTGTCGCACGAAAAGTACCCCTTTACCGGACATTTTGGCAACACGCATGCGGTCATCGACCCCGGAGTGGGGGGCCGGGGGCTATAGACTTTGGTTTAAAGGTTAGTGAAAAGTCTTTTTCTCGTCAGACTCTGTGGCCCGAATAGAGGTTTGTCGACAAACCTACTTTTGTTTCGACAAACCTCCTTTTGTTATTTACAAACCAGGTTTGTAAAAAAACGCGTTAAAACGCGCCATAATTATGACGTAAACTCTGTTTGTCGACAAACCTCCTTTAGTTATTTACAAACCAGGTTTGTAAAAAACGCGTCAAAACTCGTCACATGACGTACTAGTCCAGAATCTGGCCTATTTAATGTTGATCTCCACCACACCAACGATACCTCTCCCTACTTACTTGCTACCAGCCGATGATGGCGTGATCATTAAAATAGGACGCCAGGCTGGGCTGGTGAGCATAATTATGAGTTTGTTGATAACGCCATCTTCGACGGCTTGAATCAAGTGTGTGGGGGAAATTATAATGGACCGTGCAGATTCTGGACTAATGACGTACACAAACCTCGGTTTGTCGACAAACCTCCTTTTGTTTTGCCAAACCTCCTTTTGTTTTGCCAAACCTCCTTTTGTTCTTTACAAACCAGGTTTGTAAAAAACGCGTAAAAACGCGTCATATGACGTACGAAAACCAAGGTTTGTCGACAAACCTCCTTTGTAAATTCGGGTCTATAGGTTACATGGGTTTTTCCAAAGTAGGTTCGTTACTCAGAAAGTTCATAATTCCGAAGGTTCATAATTTCCTAATTTATAACGGTAAGTTAATCCACAATTTTGGGCCTGCAAATGCAAATGCTCGATCTCCCAATGTTATTTTTGTTTTATGTGATGGGGTTTGTCGCTCATATAGTTGGAATATTTTTTTTTACCCCAATTTATGGAATTATTTTGACAATGATTTATTCCTAATAGATCTAGATAATAGTATACATTCTCAGATTTTATTGAATAATAATTTGCCAGTGTTTATTTTGCGTGACTGCTGAAGCATGTGTATGCTACTATGCTTATCAACTAGGGGATCTACTGCCCCCTACCCTAGCCCCTGCTGCGTACAGTCATGGTTCAGTGGCCAAGCAATATGGCCTCGTAACCGTGAGGCCCCAGGATCAAAACCATGTCGATGTGCCATATTAGTCCCCTTTTGTGGGGCTTTAATCCTCATGACTGTCATTTGTGACTTAAGGGCGTAGGTCCCCTAGTTGATAAGCACGGATTGTACGGATCCATTAGAAAGCAAAATAAGCCGAATAAATAATTTGTACATATATATATATATATATATATATATATATACTGTATATATAGTAATTCTCCTATGCAAACTTCCTCTGTGAAATGCATAATAAATTCGTTTTCGAGGGTTGGCAATGAAAATAGATAAACAGTAGAAACAGACCATGAATAATGAAATAAACAGCTTGTTCGATTTGTTTTAAAGCATTATCTTCAAAAACCCGGACAGCTTAAACTGTATTATCCTTAAAAATAACATCTATAATCACTCTGAGATGGAATAAAATACCAATACGAATTGCATTATGCAACGTCTAGACATAAAGGTCGCATCTCAACTTTATTTTTCTTATTCTTCTTTTACATTTCGAAGCGTTGCATGGGATCTAAATCCTGTTTTTTCTACATACATCAATGCCCCCACTTAAGCAAACTTTGAATCTGGTCACGCTTCGAAAAGTTCGTGGCCTAGCTATTTGCTTCTGTGATGATCAAATAAAGAAAGCACCCTTTATAGATCAGGGAGAGTGTGAAAAAAAAGCACACAGTAGGAGCCGTGCAATTTAAATATCAAGGGATGGGTTAGAGTTTGTTTCCAAAAATTGAAATGAAAGGGCTATTTTACTTTCAAGAGAGCTTTCATTTCATTTAAGAAATAACCTCTCTTTATTTCTTAGAGACACTTTCTCTTGAGAGTCAAATAAACTCGAGAGCATCCTGGGGCTCCGCCCCGGAACCCCCGGCAGGGGCTCTGCCAGGCCCCTAAAGCTGTGCCATATCTATTGGAAAGCAAAATAAGCCCAATAAATAATTTGTATAATATAGTTCTCCTATGCAAACTTTCCTCTGTGAAAATAATGCATAATAAATTCGTTTTCGAGGGTTGGCAATGAAAATAGATAAACAGTAGAAATAGACCATGAATAAAGAAATAAACAGCTCGGTCGATTTGTTTTGAAGCATTATCTTCAAAAACCCGGACAGCTTAAACTGTATTATCCTTAAAAACAATCTCTCTTACGTTGTTATGTAGCTAGTCAAGTTTGGCCCCATTTAAAACTCAATGATCTATCACATTAAATTAATCATTAAGAATCATTAAAATAATCATAGAATAACAAAGAAGTATTTTGATATTTGCACTAACGTAGGCAATTTTGATTGAATTTTGAAACTTTGAAACGCTACTATTACGACTACTCATATTATCGCCTATTTAGGAGCGCTAAAAACAAAAGTACCATAGCTCTTACAAAATTGCAGAATTCGAAGAGAAACTTAAAATGTCTACGTTATCAATTAACATACCATTACAATAAATTTCGGCGATTGCACTCTCTTTTTAAGATATTGGCACACAAAATGATGGACTTAGCTCATGCTGCAATCATAATTATAAACCTTTAGTTCAGTCAGGAATCACATGATGTGTACAAGAGTGTTCGACGGGCCCGCCTCCCCCCCCCCCCGCCCACTGGCAATAATAATAATAATGATAATAAATAAATACATTTAAAAAAAATTGCTTATTCACCGGCTGGCTGAGTCGCCGCTAAATATTTTCTCACGAATTAGCCCACCCCCCCCCCCCCCCCCCTCTTGCCGCCGGCTGGATCCGCCACTGTGTAAGTCCCCTCCTATGGGAAATTTGATAATCTTAACATGCAAGGGGGACTCGCACCACGAAGAATATACATGTATAGACACAGGCGAGTACGCAGGGGGGGGGGGGTGTTTTGGGGGTTAAACCCCCCCCTTAGGCATTTTTTATGTGTGTATTTTTAAGAAAACCCCCCTAAAACCCCCCTTTGTTTGTTTAAACCCCCCCCTTGAAAACAATCCTGCATACGCCCTTGTATAGACAGTTCGAAAGGCCTTCTAGATAGATTGGCTTGACTAAATAAATCAGTAATATCAATTAAAACAAAATTTAATGAAAGTTATATTTCGTCTTCAATAATCGTTAAAGGCAATGTGAAATTAATAAATATTAATATTCATTTATTCAGCCTAATCAATGCTTGACTAAATAAATTTTAATTATAGTTTGCTTTATTTTAAATAGTGAATGACTTTAATAGGCCTACTATTGGTTTGACTAAATGAAGTAATAATCCATTAAACGCGCGCTTTGGTGGATACAATTTTGGAAGTAAGGAAATGTTTTTTTCAGGGTAAAAAGTGTCTGTGGATTCGAGTCCCTGGGGACTTGGATCACGATAATGCCGATAATACTTTACCGATGACCAGATTCCAAGTAAAGTTTACTATAAAGAACCAATACCGACATTCAGAAATGATTTTCGGTGACTGATGTGTCAGATGTGATCATTCATAAAGGAAAGGCCAGCACACAAACAAATTACAGTTCCTCTCTCAGCTCTCTTTATGTTCACGTGACCTTTGTAAAAGTTCGTTCCCGATTTTGGCGCATGCGCAGTGTGCAATTACGAACTTGCTTATTGATAAAGGAACATCATAATCAGATTATCCGACCCCGGAAACCCCATGAATTCATCAACTTTTATCATACTGGTCCTTTTCCTTTTGAAACTACGCTTGACCTTTAACTCGGATGGCGGCCATTTTTTATTTGGCCAATATGACCAGCATGGCAGCCCCAAGGAGACCTGTAATTGATACAAGCACATCATAATCAGATTCTCTGACCCCGAAAACCCCCTTAATATATAAACTTTTATCATACTAGCCCTTTTCCTTTCGGAACTACACTAATGCCTTTTACTCAGAGGTGGCAACCATTTTGGATTTGATAATATGACCAGCATATGACAGCCCCAAGTAGACCTCAAATTGTTAAAAGAACATGATAATCAGATTTTCTGACCACGAAAATCATAAACTGTTATCATTCTAGCCCATTTCCTTTAGAAACTACACATGACCTGTATAACTATCAGATGGCGGCCATTTTGGATTTGACCGATATGACCAGTATGGCAGCAACAAGGAGACCTCAAATCGATGAAAGAACATCATAATCAGTTTCTCTGACCCCGAAAACCCCCATAAATAAATAAAAATTTATCATACTAGCCCATTTCCTTTCATAACTACACCTGACCTGTAACACAGATAGCGGCCATTTTGGATTTGACCAATATGACCTGTGTGGCAGCCCCAAGGAGACCTCAAATCATTGAAAGAACATTATAATCAGATTCTCTGACCCCCAAAACCCTAAAAATATATAAACTGTTATCATACAAGCGCTTTTCCTTTTTGAACTACGCTTGACCTTTAACTCAGATGGCGGCCATTTTGGATTTGCCCAATATGGCAGTCCCAGAGAGCGCCCTTCTTGGCGTCTGGCAGAAATCGTAATAGTTTGGTATATTCTACCTCTGGGCCAAATTTGGTGCTTTTAGAAGAATCTGCACCAAAATATCCCTGACAGCCCCCACTTACGGAGACTGTCGATCTCACTGCTCTCGTCTCTAATCAAACCATCCAGGAAAACAAACCCTCACGCAATCTCGGTCATCTTCACAACCTCGTGTCTACTTCGGTGTCAACTCTTTCTTATGGTAATTACTCTTTTTGCAAAGCTTCTGCTGAACTTTGTAACAATTTACCATTGCATGTCAAAAGATGTCAGAGTGTCAACCAAATCAAAACTTGTCTATAAAAGACACATTTTATTCATAATAATTGATTTTGATGATTAACTTACTCTCCCGGCCCCCCCCCCCACTCAGGTTCCGAAATGACCGCATGCGTGTTGCCAAAATGTCCTTTTCGTAACAAAAGAAAAAGGTCGACCCGTATTGACTTTACACACCGGACTTTTGCTGAAAGGGGGGGGGGGGGGGGTCGGTTGGAACACGCATATGCGTACCCTAAATAACACTGAGTGGGGGGGCCGGGCTTACTCTGTTCACATTGATGTATTTTGTTGGTTTATTTGTAATTGTTTGTTAAATAACTGTTTTTCATCGTATTTTGTTTGTAACTTCGGTGGAAAGCGCTTTATCAGCACCGTTGTATTATCATTATATTATAGTATATATGCAATTAGCTTTGTATGCGGCTCTCGCTTGAACCAGGCTGTGGATACAACCCGTCCTCGAGCTAAGGGAAGACAGCGTTTGTCCTCAAACTGAGGACAAAGTCTGACCTCCACTCTGGGTCAGTCGGAGGGCCGCACGCGACTGAGAGTCTGACCTTGCCGATGCGTATAACACAAGGAAAGAGAGTACTCTCTTGACGAGCAAGGCCCTGAACTTACGCAACATAAATTCCAAACATATTGATTGTTATGATAATAAGGAGGAGGTGGACGATGAAGATGGTGTAAAATCATAATTATTATAAGATATACCGTAATGATAAAAAATAATAATAGATGAGATTTCTTAGGCGCCGAATCCACTTGGAATTAATGCTCAAGGCGCACATGCACCATTATCTTCATCATCATTAAGATTGCCCCGGCAAGCGATTGATGTTTCGTTTTAACTGACTGCTAAGAAAGCATCAGTATGAAAGCTGTGTTCAATAAAGTTATGGTTACTTAAAGGGAGGGGTAAACCCCTCCCCCTGCCCCCTGCCCCCTTCAAATAGCTTCGTGTTTTTAGAAATGTTTTAGAATTAAGACAGAAAGAATCAAACTTACCCAGTGTAGTCCTTGTCCGCGAGGGCCGAGACGATACAAGCTAGAACAACAAAAAAGCTCCTCATCTTTTCAACTCAAAGACTCAAAATGAACAAAGGCAACAACCTACCTTGGTTAAATTTCCCCAAAACCTCCCAGGATTTCACGAATCGATGTAAAAATCAACGGCTGCTGCAACTATCACGGGACAATTGGATACTCGTCCCGATTTCAAGTTAAAGGTAGGCGTTACTACTGCAGCTAGAAGGGATTAGACCACACATCGAGCCATCGAGGTCACTGTGACAGGTGGCTATCTCATTAACTCAGCTCTCATTTAACATAAGAAAAAGAGGATCATGGGGGACCAACAGGCACCGATTTCGGAAGTTTTCTATATAGAGGGAGCAAGTAGCTACAAGTATAGGACAGTGTGCCTTTAAGATAGCTCATTGTTTATAATAAGTTTGAGATAAAACTACTCTTCTTGGTGCAATTAAAAAATAATTTTAGATAACAATGAATTGTTCAGGGTTTGACCTATTTCAAAACTCCATAATTATAACCTACATTGTCTCCCGCATTGTCTAATGGGAATAGCCACCACGCGTGCCAAATATCTAACTATAAAATAATCAACCTTCTACAGACATAATAGTTGATAGGGTGCCATGTCATAATATGGTGGCGGTTTTTTTGCGGTTGGCATAGATGGGGCCATTGTGTAAATTCTGATAAGAATTTGCACATTTCAACTTTCGCATTGTTTAATTAGATTTATGACAATGATTTTGCTAAAATTATCTTTTTAAAACTTCATTGATCTTTGCATCGTACGCATTATTGTGCTGATTCAACAATCCATCAAAACTAATCAACTAATATTATTGTAATAATGAATATTTATGATTCTGCTGAATTAGTTTCTTTACAAATCATATATATACCGATTTTAAATGATTTGATTTTCATATTTGTATGCTTTCCACATCATTAAATCGATGCCTTGAGGCCCTTGACACTCAATGATAAATTAGAGATGTTAAAGGTAATACAGAGTTTTGGGAAATTTTGAAAATTGGGTGGATAGTGATTCTTACAATTTTGATATATTTGAATGCCCCTGTGGATGTATTATAAGCACTAGAAAATTTAGCACCTAAAACACCTCTGCTTTCGAGAAAAATTAATGAAATTTTTTACCGGTGCTCCCGGTAATTTTGTAAAAATTTCAAATAGCGCCTACGGCCGTACAATAGTAGCTGTGACCATGAAAATTTGAGAATAGTTGTGATATATAATTTCCAAACGGGAATAGCTAATCGGTCGATTTTAGTCAAGAAACATTGTTTCATAGCTTAATTAATATCTTGACCTTCATATAAAGAGTTTATTATTTACAATTTCATAACTTTAGACTCAATTTCAACCGCGACAACGATCACTGAATATTGTATGATCGCATAATGCTTCCAATATGTTCATTTGAACCAAATTCATGACCCCATACCAAAACTTTGTATTACCTATAATATGAGGCGATAAAAGGCCTCACTATGATGCAAACAGTTGCATCAATCATGAATAGTACAGATAATTTCTAGATGATAATTGATAATAGATTTATATTCAGTGCGTCCCAGGAAAAACGAAACCGAGTATTATCGATGTTTCATCATAACTTATAATTATAATGACACTATATAAAGCTTAGATCCTCCTCTTTCATTTGATGCAACTCATATCATATGATGCATATTTCACGCATGAGTGAAGAGAGGGTACCAAAAAGTCATTTGGCGGGCGGTAGGCAATCTGAATTTCAAAGAGAAAATCATATTTCTAGAAAGTTCATATTTTGCCCTTTCATATTATGACACCTCAATCAGGAAAAATGAGCCAGGAATAAAAAAAAGTTCTGTTTGTTTAAAGTAATGCTTGCATTTCCATAATTTGATTAAACGATTTCGTTGTCACTGGCTGCCTGACGTAGCAACAAACCAAGTTGACAAAAGACTGAACTCTGTTTCGTTGAGGATCAGCAATGCACAAAGAAAACAGGAGACTGAAAAGACCTTTGATGGGTTCATCTATAAATGCGAGCAAGCTTTTGTGGAAAGTGGAAAGTGCTCCTAGTCGCTTTAAATTAGGGGCACGTTTAATGATGCAAGGAAAAGGAGACACTTATCGAAAGGGATAAAGGGTAATTATCAGATGTGAAAAGGGGCACTTTCGCACCTGAAAGGATTTTAATTGATTTAAAGAAGAATCTAAACCGGGATCTAAACGCTGCACTCTTGGGCCCTTCAGAGCCTCAAAGTTTGTTGCAGTCTTTAGTCGGTATTTGCTATACATGTACATTTTTTTGTTTTTTTGTACAATTGTGCTTTTTACAATTTTCCGGAGGGGAAGATCCCCCCTAAACAAAAATTGAGGGGCAATTTGTTGTCAAATGATCATTTCATTAATAAGTTATTAAATTATAAAATTTGTATTGCTCTCGATCATAAATATGGCCAAAACTTTTTACAGGCCTCAATAGAAGATTATGCAAGTTATTTATGCGATTTACATGAGAATGGTAAATTTCGGCATGGTAGTCACATCACTCACACTGTTACCCAGACACTAATGGGAACACGCCCTTCTTTCTAGACGTAGACGTGTACATCTTGTGCAGCCAGCCCTGCAGTGTATATATTATATTCAGCATAAACCCTGGATCATGTAGGGCAGCGTTAGCGTTTGAAATTACACAGTATTCAAAGAATGCGGATGAGGTCGACGCATTGATGAATCAATTAGACTCGACTTTCCAAGGCTGAGATATGACACAGCTAGACACATTCGTATTCCTGCAATGACAGCTAGGTACAGCCAAGTCATTACCAAGAAAAAAAGTAATAGGCGGTTAATATTATATAGTCCGGTTTTCCCGCCCAATTTCGTAAAAACACCATCAACTTTAACATTCAAATTTTCAGAGGGAAGCTAGTGAACAGGGGTGTTGAAGCCCGGGTGTCGAAGTATATGTACCATACCGGACTGATGTGAACACGCGCTCTGGACGTGCACGGCATTCTCCATCTCGTCGATATCGACACATCGACACATCATGATCTAGCTAGCAAGCCCCTCGATCTTGCATGAAAAACGGTCAAAGGTCAATGGTTTGTATTCGTTTTTGGGTGGGGGAGGGGATTCTTTATTAGTTTTGTTAATATCACACTATCGCCTTCGGTGAATGACACATTGACTCTATCTATACAATAGAGAAGATAGCTTTTAAAAGTATATCTTCTATGAATCTATGACCATGCATCCAGGGAGATGTGACTTTGATGTTCACACACAGACAGACAGCCCATTTCTTATGGAACGCCAAAAGGGAAATTAAAGTTGATGGTGGCAGCTTTTCATGTCATCGCGGCTTCCGGAAACTGAATCAGCATCCACTCTTGGCTTTTTTAGAGGAAAACTTATTACATTTTTCTTCAGAATGGTTATCAGACATCAGCTAGCAGACGATATCAACGTGATTAAGATCGTCTCGTTTCACACATTAAAGGGGCAGACTACACGGAATATGCACGCTGATTGGACATTCTCTGTGGATCAGGGGTGGCGGATCGAGCGACTTCAAGTTAAAGTGGGGAAAGGGCACGAAAAGTTACATCATATAAGGAGGAAAAACCCAATCATGATGGGGTTGTAAGCACATTCTCATAACGGAAGACTGAAAAGACCTTTGATAATGTAACGTTGTCATCCATAAATGCGAGCGAGCTTTGGGGGAAATTGCTCTTTGTCGCTAGGGGCACGTTTAATTATGAGAGGAAAAGGGGCACCGATCAGATTTTGATAGGGGCAGTTTTCAGAGGTTAAAGGGGGCTTTTATGAGAAGGGGGAAGAAAAGAAAAACAGGCACATGTTAGAATAAACGGATCACTTATGAGAGATGAAAAGGGGAAGGTGTTCTTATAAGAAGGGAAAAGAGCGTTTATTAGAAAGGAAAAGGGGAACGTGTCAAAATAAAAAGGGGCAGTAATGAGAGGCAAAAAATAGCAGGCATTAGAGATGGAAAAAAAGCACTTATCAGGAGGAGAAGGGGCACTTGTCAAAGTAAATTTGATTTGAATAGGGGCAATTATTGGAGGTGAATGGGGCATCTATCTGAAGAGAAAAGGAGTAAATTCTCGTACCTAAAAAGGGTCATTTACCAAAGATGTAAAGGGGCACTTATGAGAATGAAATGGGAAACTTGTCATAGGTGAGAAGGGGCATTTATAAAAACAGGGGAAGTGCCTCTTTTTTGTTTAAATGGGGGCACGCATCATAAGGAAAAGGGGTACATGTGAAAATAAAAGATGCGCTTATCCGAGTTTAAAAAAGACTTAGTTATTATAAAAGGGGAAGGGGCAATTATAACCAAAGAAAGGGGCACTTGTCAAAGTAAAAGAGGCACAAAGCCGCCGTTACTATCAAAAGAAGTTGAAAAAGGGTTTATAAGCTATATAGCTGTCCAGAAATCAGGGGGGTCTTTTTGACGTTCAACTGTGTCTATAATGCCTTTTTCTTGATATTGTATGTCTCGAAATGGAGTCGGGCTATTAAACTCGGACCAGGTCCGAGTTAGCATCTGGGGGGGAGGGGTGCTAAGCCCATGCTGTCAACTTTAATTGACTTTTGGCGATCCATAGTTTACTGTGACATCACGCAAGACTGACCAATGAGCGCTGGGCATGAGGACCACGCCTCCAATCCAGTACCAGCTCACTCAGTGGAATCACTGTAGAGGTCAGTGAGTGGAATGCATTTGCGCATGCGTGCGTGCGTACGTGTATATTTGCAGGTCGACGACTAATTAGCTTGCTAGGTCTCTGGATGTTCTGCCTGAGCTGCCCCGCCGCTGTAGTTGCTCTCTCGCTCTCTCGCTCTCCCTCCGCCTCGACCTCTTGATCTCTGGAATTCGTGCACACGCTGTTGGCTGCTAAATCTCGCACAAAAACACAGGTATGGGCTGCTTTCAACTAATATATCTATGTCTCTTATTTTGTGGTGTTTCAGAGAAGACCTGACCATGCCATATCGTCGTCGTATAGGCAAATTTATCTTTGAAATCGGACGTAATTGCCGTGGACCGGCTAGATTCTAAATACCTGTACCGGTATGCATGACGGATGTCCGTGTGGAACTGAATAGGCCTAGCTAGGCCTACTGAGCTGAGTACTGTACGTACATCATGCCATGGCTTGACGATGATTCAGCAAACTCCAAGTTGCTGTTGTTATAGTCGAGTTCATTTTTTAAAATACTTTAATGATAGAAAATTAATATGTGTGCCTACTCTTAGGCTTAGACTAGAGTTAACCCCGGGAAGCTCCGATGCCGAAGGCGTCGGAGCTTCGGGTTCGTGCATCAAAAAACATTCTAACAGCGGGTTGGGTGACATCTCAAAATGTGCAAAGGGAGTAATTACAATTTTGACTGGTTGCTCCACTCCTATAGGCATTAAGCCGGCAACTTGAAATTATAATTTGAAGAAGTCTTCGATGGAAAAAAGGGGGTGATTCTTTGTCCTATCCCAACGATTCTTCCATGTTGTTTCGTCCATTCAACCGGCGAAGAGAAAGTACGCACTACCGCGCATGCGTACTTAGTGACGGAACGATACAGTAGTACCGACGTCGACAAAAACATTTTAGTCTTGGCTGTCATGTCAGCGATCCGCGATCGATCGATTTTAGGCGCACATGCAAACCCCTTTTTCGAACTGTACAACAGCGTGTGTACAACATCGCCGCACTTAGCGCCCGCTGCTGGCGTGTGTGTGCCTAGTGTTACAGGCCTGATAAAAACCCCTATATTTTTTCCAGATTTTTTTTTCTTCCCGATTTAAAAAAAAAAAAAAATCCAGATTTTTTTTTTTTTTAATTTTTTTTTTACCAATTTTTTGTTCTTCCCTATTTTATCCTGATTTTCCCGATTTCCCTCTTATTTTCTCTATTCCTATTTTGCCCTATTTTTTCAACATTATAAAAATTCCAACATGTTTAGTAACATTACAAATATAATGTGGGGCATTCAAATTATTTCACTCGGGTACATAGTACATGCACAAATTATGAAAAAAATGAATTTGTTTTCATTGCCGATTTTAATTTTCATATTATGCAAATTTTAGTCATAGAACTTCTTTTTGCAATTTGTTTTGGGGAAAGTGCTATTTTGACTGGACTAATACAAAATGTTAGTCCGCTAATCAGATCACTTGCATACAGTATACAGTTGTACATGCACATGTGAACAAACTGAATTTGCTTCTAATTCAAGGGTAACCTGAAGTCTGACTTTTAAGATATTTTCGTGTTGATATGATATTCTTGGAAAAATGTAACAAAATTCACAGCAAATTCTCTTTTTTCTTTCATTTCTTGTTTTATTCCTTGTACAGATTTGTTATCTTGTATTGTTGAATACCTAAGTCTGTAACCATGACAGATCTATACTTGACTTCTGAGAGGCGGAAAGAGCTTCGTGAGACAGCCAATGCCATTGTTCGCCCTGGACATGGGATCCTCGCTGCTGATGAAAGCACAGGTAAAGAAAACATTCTAAAATGCATGAGTGTACATTGCATTATCAAACATGTATTCTTTGAAAAGATGCCCCTCTCTCACTTTGAATAACTGTGACAAATTTAAGGGACTTGGTAACATTGTTTCAGATGAGAGAAAATGGTGCTTAGGTAGTGACTTCAATGCTACATGTACGATTAACGATAATCTCAAAGTTTGAGTGAAAACGGACCATTATTAATGAAAAAAATTGGGAAAAACTAATCTGATCGATACATTAATTCTCCCAACTATATTATTATAATTTAATTACATATTAGGTGAATATAAATCGTCACAAAGCAATGAATTGGCTCTACATACCATTCAAGACATTTCAGTGCTGAAAGATTTTTAAAAGCCCATCTTATGTCTTATTTTCATGGAAAAATTCAAAAATGGCTGGGAGAATTTACTGTTAAAGGATGTTACACAGTGACACCTTCCTAGAAAACCATAAATATCTTTTTGGTAATGTGGTTTGAGATTTTTGTCAGGATTTTTTGCATGTTAAAGGGTTAGTACAGTGATTGATTAATCAATGATTCATACAAAATGAACGCAATCTTTTTATCAACCTTCAACAATGTTACTGAGTCACTTTAACTGGAATTTAATTAGATCACAGGTCTGGTGATTTTGGTCCATATTGTCTTGGTAGGTTGATTTAAATTCAATATTAATATTTGCCACTTCAGTGCAAAATTTACAACTTGTTTTCCTATTAAAGAAGGGGAAAGGAAAATTTGTGAATTATTTATTTTAAGTTCTGTGTAGCAAATATCAGTGTGAAATTCAATTTTGGAATACCTGAAATCAAAAATTCAGACCCTGGTTTCAGTGTGATGGTAGGAGGTCGAGCAGGGAATTGTTTGGACTCGAGCTTGGTCTTGTTTGCTGTTGCCCACCTTTGCTGCAGGTTTTTACTGTAGCCAGAAATAAGTCTCCATATAGGTACTATGGAAAAAGCAGGGAGACATGTTTAGTTGTTTACCTTTTGATGTTAAAGCACCCACATGTAATATTTTTTTAATCAGTAAGTATGTTGAATTCCTGATTTAAATCACGCGTCTTGAGCATCTACAGAGCTGGATATGTTGCGCTTTATGAATATTGTTATTATTATTATTATTAATTCAATATTTGGGGAACACTACCAATACTGTCTTAATTTTTCTTATTTTAAAGGCACCATTGGCAAGAGGCTGGCCAGCATTAACTGTGAGAATACAGACGCTAATCGCCGCGCCTATCGTCAGCTTCTCTTCACTGCCCCCAGGGAAGTGGCCTCGTATATCAGTGGTGTGATCCTCTATGATGAGACCTTCTGGCAGGAAGCTCAAGATGGGACTAAGTTTGTAGATCTCCTCAAG
This sequence comes from Strongylocentrotus droebachiensis, assembly GCA_035222895.1. Classification (NCBI taxonomy): domain Eukaryota; kingdom Metazoa; phylum Echinodermata; class Echinoidea; order Camarodonta; family Strongylocentrotidae; genus Strongylocentrotus; species Strongylocentrotus droebachiensis. Next base: position 74,635 of record JAVYIG010007564.1, read on the forward strand.
CAACAAGGCATCATCGCAGGAATCAAGGTAATAATGGACGACCAGGGGGCGGGGGGTTTCACAAAACTTGTCATCGGTGGCAAATGGCAGTTTTTGTTATAAGCTACTGAAATCCTTGCTTCTGATTGGTTATCAGCAGATTTGTCACTGGTTTTAGTCATTTGTCATTGAAAAAAGGCTTTGTGAAACAGGCCCCTGCATGCTACTTTCTATGTGTATGTAGAGGGTATGACAGCACTGACATGTTCCTACAGGTCGAGACTTGAGAAGAAGAAAAAAATGGCCCTACAATTTGTTGTTTTGAAGAAAATTAGAGAAACGGATCAGTAGAGGTCTTGGGAAATCAGATAAAAACAATATAAGCAGAGGGCCAAAGTCGATTATCATGCTTAGTCTTTGAGTTGCCTGCAACTCCCACACATACCTTGTTCAATCAACAGATTTTATCATAATACACAATATTTCAGAGGTGTTTTTTTGAATATTTGTAGCGAACACCCCTAAATCGGAGAGGGCGTCCAAAATAGAAGCCCTTTTGATGAAAATAGTATTTTGTGAATAATATTTTAAGGAAACCTTACACCACTATGAATTAGGTGTCATATGAAAGAGAATTAAATTATCTACAATTTGATACCAATTTCAATGGAATTGGAATTAATTTACATCATTTTGTGATAGTATGTAATACCATAGGAAGGTGATCTAAGTAGTTTTTCGGAATAAGTAGGTCAAAGGCCAGAGGTCATTTTCTGAAAATGCATGTTCTAGTCTGATAACCCGAAAGCAAAGGGATCAGATTTTGGAGTCGTAAGGTCAAAGGTCAAAGCTCGTAAACATCAATTGACGGTTAAGTATAGGCTTTTTTGTTATCATCGTTTTATTCCAAAGATTATACAAGCCATGATCTTACCTTTTAGGCACTTTAGGCGGCGGCACATTGAAGGTGCAGTCGCATTTCTCTTGTTTGAGGTTGATTATACATACTAGCTATACACAAATTGTTTTTCCAGGTGAATGATACACTTTAAATCCTCATTTTGATTATCATATAGGTGGACAAGGGTGTTGTTGCCCTGCCCGGTACCAACAGCGAGAGCACTACACAGGGCCTGGACGACCTCAATGCACGCTGCGCCAAGTACTATGCCAACGGGGCACGGTTTGCCAAGTGGAGATGCGTGCTGAAGATCACTGATCTGACTCCTTCCCCATTGGCCATCATGGAGAATGCTAATGTTCTGGCCCGGTATGCTATCTGCTGCCAATCGGTAAGTCCATTTCTCAGCCTTGAGAGATTACAGACGTAGCTTCACCTCTTTATAGCGACCACAGTCAGCCGCTGCACTTTCCTTTGCATTTGACCATCCTCTATTTACAGTTCCCGATTTGTTTCACAAAGATCCTAAGTCAATAACTCTAAGTTAAAAATTTTGGAGAACCATTTGTAGCCATAAAATATAATATATTCAAAAGTGAAAATGCAAGTATTTTAGATCTTTTATAAATTCCACATCAAGAACATGAAATCTCCTTGATTATAGAAAATATGAATGATTTTAATTATCATTTTAATCCTTTTAAAATAACTTTTACAAAATATTTTCATAGATGCTAATGGATTTCCATAATTTTTAAGTCCAACTTAGAGATAAGTAGGATCTTTGTGAAACACCCCCCTGAAGTGATTAGGTCACATTTGGTTTACCAGATTCAACTAAATTTATATTCTTGTATTATCATAATTAGTGCTGTAACATCACGGATATCTCCAATTCCGTTTAACCGCCAGTCAAAACCGGACAGTTTTCGGTTGAACAATTTTTTTTTTTTTGACCGACTCTGTCGGCAGCAAGCCAGGTCCGTGTTGAAAAAGCGGGAAGGATTTTCATTTAACTGCGAGGTGCATTTGAAGGCGCCGATTTGTGCTTGTGAACTTGTCACAAATGATAGTAACAATGTCGTTTTTAGAAGAATGTGTAAGATCATTAATGTAAATTAAAAAAAACAGTAGAGGACCAAGGATAGAACCTTGTGGTATGCCGTGTGTAAAAGTTGGATGAATTATTATTATAAACTACATATTGAGATCTATTACAAAGATTACTTTCAAACCAAGATGACAGACAAATTGGATGGTTGTTCTAGTTTCGGAGTGGTGAGTCAACACACAGATTACTGAGCTGGGAAACATTGCCAGGCACAGTGCCAGGTGGAGGGGCATAAATCGAAACTTAAAAAAAAAAATTATAAAAAATAAAAAAAAACGGGAAAACGAAACCGTCCAATTGAAAACGGAATCCGCCATGGGCGGTCGGATACCGGACGATTAAACGTTTGACTACAGCACTAATCATAATGATAATGATGATATACATTTATAAAGCGCAGACATTTTGGAAATATATTTTACTTCACCCCAAGAGCTCCTAACATAAAGTTGAATGCAAAGATGTGCTACCAGTTTTGATTTGAGAGTACTTAACAGTGGTGATCTCCTAATTTCTATTGGGAAGTTATTCCACGGTCTTGGGCCTGTGCATGCAAGTGCTCGATCTCCCATTGTTATTTTCGTTTTATAGTTGGTTGATTATTATTGTTATATATATAAACTAGCTGGACCCGCGGAAATCCGCGGGATTCTAGAGGGGGGCGGGGGGTGTAAATAGATATATAGAGACTGTCTAAATTAAAACCACCAAGAACTTTATTTGCCATTCAGGCCATTAAAAAATATACATGTTTAGCGTCCCCGCCCGCTTCCTTTTTGGGGGCCGCCTCCTTTTTTTTTTTTTTGAAATTTTTTGAATTGTTTTTTTTTTATTTTTTTTATTTTTTTGAAAGAAAAAAAACATGAAAAGCACTGCTAAAATGTATTTCTGATTTAAAAAAAAAAAAAAAAAAATCTCGGCCGCCATCTTGAAAAATAGCCTGAATGTCAGGGAAAATGTACGGAGCGGCCATTTTGAAAGAAAAAAAAAAAAAAAAGGGCCTCCTCCCATTTTTCTAAAAAAACAGGATGCTATAAGCATGTTTTTTTTTTAATTTGGCCTTATATTAAATTTAAAAAAAAAATCCAACTGTACCGGTAGTTATTCTTTAAGCCACTGGAACTGCGTAGAGTTCTGTAGAGTGGCGTACCGACTACGCAGAAATTAGGCTGCGTATTAATGGGAAAAAAGTCCCTGCGTAGGTTATGCGTAGGCTGGCGTACGGGTTTGCTTATGGTTGCTTACTGTGTTGAAAGCTTTTACTGCTTTGTCGATCTGGCGTAGGGTAGCGTAGTGTTGCGTAAAAAGACGTACTTTCTGTGTCAAGTTTCTATGCCTAAAGTACGCGAAAAAAATTAAACATGTTGAATTGTTTTTGTTCATCTTGCGTACCCCTTTCCGTCCCTCAGCATATAGTAACGTAGGCCAGCGTAGGTGGTACGTTACACTACGCAACTCTACGTATTGACCCACGCCAATTAGTGACCCGCAGGTGTCACAAATCAAGTATTAAAAAAATGCTCATCTGACCCTAATTAAACGCCTAAAACCCCCAAGCTTTCGGGGGTTTATGGCCCCTTGAAACCCGTGGACCCCACGCCTATATTATATATACACTCAACTCGCTGCGATCTGATCTCTCCCCCCCCCCCACCACTTTGAAGAACGTAACCCCCTGAGCTTTTGGGGGTTTATGACCCCTTGAAACCCATGGACCCCACGCCTATATTATATATACACTCAACTCAGGACCCGCGGGATTCTAGAGGGAGGCGCAGGCAAAAAATTAATTTTTTCATTTCTGGGGCTCCATTTCAAATTTTCGGAAAATTTTCGGGGGCTACTTTTTCAACTTTCGGGGGCTCTTTTTTCTGGGGCTACTTTTTCATTAATTCATAAAAGGATAGGCCTACACTTTGTTGAGATTTGTTTAGTAGGCTAAGGTTTGAGGCTTCCTACATCCTAATTCATAATTGCCTATTTAAAAAAAAAAAAACATTTTTCTAGTTCAATAACTAAGTTTTCATGCATTGATTTGATGCAAGAACTGTAACATAACAATAGACCCTAACTGTGTTAGATTGTGATTATTTCTGACCATTTATTTCGATAATCATTTTTCAAAGTAAAATTTTCATAAGAAAATCAGACAGTCGTTTAAAAACGTAGACATTAGTAATACTTTTACTAATTCTAAGCTCAGGTTTCGTAAATCTATTCACGAAACTATATTGAAATCGCGGCAATAATGATGCAAAGTGTCAAACCTCTTCGACTCGAGCTCAGCTTCAGCACACACACTTCAGCGTAACTCCAGCAAGCTCGAACACCGGCGCCGCAGGCGTCGGACGCCTGCGGTGCGCGGTGCCTGTGTTGGAGCTTCCCGAGCAGCGCAACTGCACTGTGTGTTGAATGAAAGCAGCTTGCGACGGAACTGTCAGTCCATTGGTTTTCTTGTGAAAACTTTCCTTTAGAAAATGATAATCAAAATTGAGTATACATGGCCGTAATAATCACAAAATAAGCTTTGATTTCATACCTCCATTCACGAAAACTGTATAAAAATCGCGGCAATCATGATGGAAATAGGTCTCTAAGTTTGGACGTCGACGGGAATTAGCCCAGTGTATCTCGCTTGTGCAGGTACCGCTTGTGCAGTGCAGCTAGTACAAAGCACATCCTATAGAAAGATACCTAACACGGGGTAAGTCGTACCCATTCAGCGTGCATTTAATACGCAACTTAATGTGAGTGGATAGTCATCGGTCGTGTGTCTACGGATGTTATGTTGAATATCCATGAGGTTTCTCTGTCGTCACGCATATCATGCATTATGCATGTCGCGTCTGTTTTCGCCCTGGACGTCGACACGGAGGAGGATCTCGGGCGGAGTATAGCCAATTCCACAGAGTAGACTCTCCCGCGGACGACGGCACCGGGCACGGGTACCCCGAAGGGAGGGTTCAGGAGGAGATAGCTGCACCAACTTGGGTCGGCGATCTCATTAAAAAACAATAGACTACAAAGGCCGGCGGAGACGTCGCGCCCCCCGCGGAGCCTTAGCGTATTACTTATAGTGATATGCTTGTAAGTAAGCAACCAGGGGACCAACGGCATTAAGTCCTCCCCGAGGGACTTGGTACTGAGGTTTAATGCCCTATCAAAAGGGCATCGACTTAGTTTCAAACCCGGAACCTCGTGGTTACGAGACCAGATCTCTACCACTGAGCCATCACGCCTTGTATGTGATGGAGTTTGCAATAATAGAATATTTTACAGCATTAGCTATTCGTTAAAGGATCAATTTGTTTACTCTTTGAAAAATAATTAGTTTTCTCCAAATTTACTTGATCATGCAGAATGGACTTGTCCCTATTGTTGAGCCGGAAGTCCTTCCAGACGGTAATCATTCACTTGAGAGAGCTCAGTATGTCACAGAAAAGGTAATATTTCATGTATTGATGTCATACACCTAAAAGGGTGTTTGAGGGGGGGGGGGGGGGTGGAGGGTTACATTCTGTTTCAAATATGTACCTAGAATGAGCAAAATTGGATTTAATATACAAGTGGTGATGTGCATTTAGATGTCGCTTTGGATCATCAAAGAGTAAATCCAATCTTCTAATGGATTGCGATTTGACAGTTGCAGAAAAATATTTAGTTGGTTGATGTTCAGTTGCAAATAAATTCTCTTCATTCTCTTCTCTGGGTGGTTATTTAAGTACTTTAAAATGTTATGCGATTATTAAATAAAGGTCAAAGTTAAAAGGTCAAAGAGACCAATTTTTATAAAACAAAATGATTTTTTTAATATCTGCATTAACACAATATCTTAAGCACCAGTTGAGAAATCTTAAACCTTGGTAATGATATTTATCACCATAGAGGTACAAACTAATAAGATTTTAGTTGGTTTGGGTGTTTGAAGGTCAAAGGGTCAATTTACCTGTAATTTTATTTTAGCCTCTGTATTTCGATATTTCAATGACTTGAAGAACCATGAACTTCAAACCTGGTACCAATATGTAACACCTTATAGGGGAGATCATCTGAAAGATCTTAGGATAATTATAGAGATTCATTTTGCTAAATATATTACTCATTGCGGATATAGTATCGAAAATAATATCGCTAGTGATATTCGTTTTGTCTCGCAATGTGGTCAATAAGGAATCTAAAAGATCACGACGTTTCCTATGCTACTGCAATACTTCGTCAGGTGATAAAAACTACTGTAAGCAAGGGTCTTTTATACTCTACGGGAGGACCGTGCGGAGCGGTCCATAATTGGAACAATAACGCACAATGTCTATTGGTCGACGCACACAGTGATCGACCAATCACCAATTAGCTGATTCGGCTAATGCACCAGGCCTATTGGCCGACGCATACGGTACTCAGCCATTGTGCGTTATTGTTCCAATTATCGATCGAATTATGGACCGCTCCGCACGGTCCTCCCGTAGAGTATAAAAGACCCTTGCTTACAGTAGTTTTTATCACCTGACGAAGTATTGCAGTAGCATACGAAACGTCGTGATCTTTTAGATTCCTTATTGACCACATTGCGAGACAAACGAATATCACTAGCGATATTATTTTCGAGATTCATTTTGTTGGTACCCTGCACATGCTCCGGCGACGATTGCTCCGCCGACATTTACTCCGCAAAACTTGACACTTGCTCCCTGACATTTGCTCCGCGACATTTGCTCTGATGACAGTTGCTCCGCCGATATTTGCTCCTACGACACTTGCTCTGCAGATAATTGCTTTACCAACAATTTCTCACATGAAGCGATAAATACGGAGGAGGAGCATTTGACGTCGAAGCAAATGTCGTGGAGCAATTGTCACATTTTGCGGAGTAAATGTCGGCGGAGCAATCGTCAGCAGAGCATGTGTCAGGGATTCCTTTTTTGCTTCCTAACCTCAGATAGTGATAACAATGATTATTCTTCAAATAAAGCGAGTTCGTAATTAGGATTTGCACATGGGCAGATAAAGGTCATTCGGTCCCAAATTGTAAAAGTATAGTGCTCATGAAATTTATGTAATCAGTATTCATTTATGCATCGACAGTACATTTATCTGATACACAGGTGGAAGTATTCTTCTCAAGAGGTAAACAAAAGGTATTCATGAAACACCTCCATCACTTCGGCAGTGATTTTCTAAAATGCACAAGTGGGACGTATCCATCATGTAAAAGATCTGTGAATATTTTGGGGTCAAGCGTTCCACAGCTATTTACGAACTGGCTTATTGCAACTTGTGACCAATAGTGTTGGCTTGTTTTGAATGACAATGACAGAACTTGACATTGTAGATTTTTCCTTCGAGAACTAAAAAATACCTTAATCACATTACATTTTTAATTCTAAACCTTTTGCTTGATTGAATGATATTGCTCACCAGGTGCTTGCTGCTACCTACAAGGCCCTGAATGACCACCATGTCTTCCTAGAGGGAACTCTCCTCAAGCCCAACATGGTGACCGCTGGTCAGTCATGCCCTACCAAGTACACCCCGGAACAGGTGGCTGAGGCAACCGTTACTGCTCTCAATCGTACTGTTCCTGCTGCTGTTCCTGGTAAGTTTTTACATGTCCTGCTGTTTCGCGCAGAAACTGATTTTTGTTCCAATTAATTTCTTTTCTTTTCTTTATATGCCCCATCCTTTAGTCCCATTGAGTGTTGGTTATATTTCATAAAATCTAGCTGTACTCAAATTTATTTTTTGGACGATTGATTCATTTTAAAATGTGAAGTTAAAGCTAATCTTGAGCTCTGATATGGGAGGCGTATGTCGAGAGAACATGGCTATAATTCATTCTGGATTGTTTATCCTGCACTAGATTGATTATTTGATCTAGTAAAATAAAAAAGAAACTCACAGAAACTTGCTCAAAATCATCTTTAATTAAAAAACACAACTCTCTTTTGTGTGAGGCACATGTTGTCAGGCCTACTTAGCTTGATTTCCTTATCTCTCTATGCTCATTTATCAACCCCTATACATTTTCTATCAAAATCGTTTGCCGTATATATGTAATTTATTTGTAATATTGAAAATTCAGTGTAAGTTTTGTTGGATTCTGTGAGAATTTATTTTCTACCATTACCAGAACTCAAGCTTATCTTAAATGTAAAGAGCAACAATTTGTTTCCAATGTCTGCCTCACTGCACCTTTTTATCTAATGTCCTTTGGCAAGACATTGATCTACATTTGCCACACTCCACCCAGGTGAAGTAATGGGTACCTGGTAGGAATTTATTCCTTGAAACGCAGCGTGCGTAACGGCTGCACTGTTAAAGCCAGGGTAATTATGCTGCATTATTGTAGAGCGCTTAATAGAGACTTCTGATGAAGTAAGTGTTAGACGCTATACAGTGCGTCCCAGAAAAAAAAAACGAAACCGAGAATCATCGATGTTTTATCATAACTTAATCACAACTATAATTAATGAATGATACATATTTGGAAAGCTTAGAGTCTCCTCTTTCATGTGATGCTACTCAGATGATGTCAATTTCATGCATAAGTGATTAAAAGTAATTTGAAGGAAGTAAACCAAAAAGACATTTGGCGGGCGGTATCTGAATTTCGAAGGAAAATTAACATTTCTAGAAAGTTGAGTTTCTGCCCTTTCATATGACACCTCAATCAGGAAAAATGAGCCAGGAATGACAAAGTTCTGTTTGTTTAAAGTAGTGCTTGCATTTCCATAATTGTATTAAACGAATTCGTTTTCACTGGCTGCCTGCCGTATCAATAAACGAAATTAACAAAAGACTTAACTCCATTTCGTTGACAATCAGCCGTAGTCGAGAGTCTTCATGCATGGCTGATTGTCAACGAAACGGAGTTAAGTCTTTTGTCAAATCTGCTTTTTGCTACGGCAGGCACCCAGTGAAAACGAATTCGTTGTCAAAATTATGAAAATGTAAGGGCCACTTTAAACAAACAGAACTTTGTTATTCCTCGCTCATTTTTCCTGATTGAGGTGTCATATGAAAGGGCAGAAACTCGACTTTCTAGAAATGTTAACTTTTCTTCGAAATTCAGATACCGCCCGCCAAATGTCTTTTTGGTTTCCTTCCTTTAAATTGCTTTTAATCACTCATGCGTAAAATATGCATCACGTGAGTAGCATCAACTGAAAGAAGAGACTCTAAGCTTTCCAAATATGTATCATTCATTAATTATGGTTGTGATTAAGTTATGATAAAACATCGATACTTCTCGGTTTCGTTTTTTCTGGGACGCACTGTACAGCGCGTCCCAGAAAAAACGAAACGGAGAATCATCAATGTTTTATCATAACTTAATCACAACTATAATTAATAAATGACACATATTTGGAAAGCTTAGATCCTCCTCTTTAAGTTGATGCAACTCATATGATGCATATTTCACGCCTAAATGATTGAGATGAATTTGAAGAGAGGAAACCAAAAAGTCGTTTGGCGGGCGGTTTCTGAATTTTAAAGGGAAAATCACATTTCTATAAAGTTCAATTTCTCCCCTTTCATATGACACCTCAATCACGAAAAATGAGCCAGGAATAACAAAGTTCTGTTTGTTTAAAGTAGTGCTTGCATTTCCATAATTTGATCAAACGGGTTCGTTTTTACTGGCTTCTTGCCGTTGCAACGAACAGAGTTGACAAAAGATTTAACTCCGTTTCGTTGACGATCCGCCATGCACAAAGAAGACGAAAGACCTGATGCATGGCTGATCTTCAACGAAACGATTAAGTTATGATAAAACAGAGATAGTTCTCGGTTTCGTTTTTTCTAGGAAGCACTGTATAACCAAATATAATTATTATTATCTATTGCTATCACACGCGTGTAGGTATCACATTCCTGTCGGGAGGACAGTCTGAGACTGATGCCACGCTGAATCTCAATGCCATCAACCAGTACCAGGGCAAGAAGCCATGGGCTCTGACCTTCTCCTTTGGCCGTGCTCTGCAAGCCAGTGTACTCCAGGCATGGGGTGGTAAACCAGAGAACGTGGTCAAGGGACAGGCTACACTTCTGCAGAGAGCAAAGGTAATTGTGCCCCACTGCACGACTTATAGCTACTTGTGCCTTCTTTATAGCAAACAATGCCTAATCTGTGCCTGTTGGTCCCCCATGATCCCCTTTTTCTTATCATAAAAATGCTGTCCTGTACTTATCAGGTCCAAACAACCAATAAATGATGGATCATTTAGCATGACCTTAGCCAGTCTCTTTTAAAGTTTAAGTTCATTTTCAGAATAATAACTCCATTGACCTGGTATCACATATGCTCACTTTTTTAAAGATGTATTAACACATTTCATAGTTATGAAAAAAAAAGGTTTCCTCTCAGTTAAAGGGATTGGGTATCTTTGTTTCTGATTCTGAAACAAAATCCTGGATTTAGCTCATGCTGCAATCATAATTATAAATTTTAGGTCAGTCAGGAACCCCCATGACTTTTAAAAGCTGATCGCCTGTCTAATTATCAAGATATTTATGATTGGAACTCGAAATTTCATTTTTCGTTTTCATAACGTTTTTTATAACACTACAGTTTATTGGGGAAAATGCGAATGGGGTCACTCAAAGATTTTTTACTTTTTTTGAGGCACATTTTTTTAGGGCTTCAATATTACACCATATCACAGACACTGATAACGTAGGGCCATGCATCTCAGATTTAACATTGTTAAAGGTGAAATTCAAAGAAAATCACAAATATGTCAACTAATGTATCACTAGAAACTGGTAAGCTAACAGATGGCCATCGTACAAGTTTTAGGTCAACTACATATCGTTTAAATTTCACAGATAGGACATACATGACATATTCATAATTCCTGCAAAGTTCTACAGAATTTGAGGTTGGCTGCAAAAGGGACATAGTACCTTTAAAGGATGCCTTTAATGGGTATCCCTTGTTTTTATCTTTTTTCATTTTTGTACGATGTAGGCTAACGGTGAGGCTGCGGTTGGCAAGTATACTGGAGACAAAGGAGAAGGAGCTGCTCAACAATCTCTCTTTGTCGCAGATCACGCCTACTAAATCATAATCAAAATCATCTTCAACTTATCTTCCATCTATACCTTTGGCTAATATCATGATACAACGACGCACTTTTAGTACTTAGGATTATATTTTTTGTTAAATTTAATGAGGTTGTGGTGAAATTGGAAACCTTAAGCTGAAATTTGTATTTGAATGTGGATTATCGTGTTGTCTATGTGGTAGTTTAATGGCATGTACATCCTAATAAAGAGTTTTAAAAATTATGAAAAATTATGTTCAATATAAGTTAAGATTGTAGTTATTTTATTGGATATGGATAGACTACATGTATGTAATTCATAATCATCATCCCATAGAGTAACAAATTCTATATCTCAGAGAAAGTCTAAGTTTGTTGTTCAAATTACGAAATTTTCCCTTTACTTTAACAATGTGATAGATTTTAATCAGTGTTACTTTAAGAATTGCACAGGTGTAGGCATAATCGTTGTTTCATAGTACATGCAATATTGTATTTTGGGGTTGGTAAACTAACTTTGTATCAATATAGTATATCAGCAATATGTATATGGTTGTGAATCCAAGTTTGTTATCATACCTGTATTATAAACACAGCTCCCATTTTGTGCTTATCAGTCTAAGGTTGCATTCATCAAAGTAGACCTTCATTGAAAATGAATGTCCAATATTTAATCACTAGAAACCAGAAAGCTTGCAGATGACAATAGCATAAGTTTTAAGTTGTTAAATTGGTAGGCTTAAACATGTACAGCATTTTGGAAAAGTCACGGTCTCAGCATGAAAATTATGGAAAAGTATATGTATATTTTTTGTCCAATTTAAGAATTTTTATGAGTTTCATGAGTTTTGTGCCAACTGTTTATCAATTTGTACACAAATTTTCAGACTGACAGATAAATAATGCTTCATGCTCTAAATTTAATAGATTTTATTAGATCACTAATGGCTTTATCAAATGATTATAGCACAAATTAAGAATAATAATCTTCATAGCGTTTTGAAGGCGATGCACAAATACAAATAGTTTGAGTAACCAGGCACATTACCTTGGTAATGCATTACAGCTCAAAGAAATATCTTGGTGAAAAGTTTTTGACCACATCAAAGAGGCGTCGCAATCAATGTAAGTAAAGAAAGTGCGCTCTTCATAAATATGATAAGAAGCACCTGTAAAGTAGCCAGGTGCCTAGCCTTGGAGATGCTACCAATATATACATGTATTCTCAATACATCATTATATGGTTATAATTTTGTATGCCTTTAGAAACACTGAATGGTTCTGTCCCTTATGGATTAAATCACACCATTTTTATGATATCGAATTGCTTCTCAAATACTTGAATCATTATTTCAAAAAGATGGTGTTAATCATGATAAGTCTTTAGTTTCATCATCCCAGAGCTATTGAAACACAGATAAATCATATATTTTATATAAAAATAATTGACAGGGTTTTCCTCAGAAAAACCTTCAAATTTTGAATTGTATTCACTGAATAACTGAAACCTTAATATGAAAGTTGATGTATGATGGAAGGGTCAGAGACAGTCTGAGGTGGTAAGACTAACATGTACTGATTTATTTCAATAGTAAAATGTTATATTTATGTTTATAAGTGTTTTATAATACTATCATTAATATGCTCAAATTCATAAGTTGATGATTTACTTCAGTACTGATCACAAAATCTATTTTGTCATTTTTGTCCAAACAAAAAATTGTATTGCTGTGTGATGGGCAACTAACCCTTTTATGCTTGAATTTATGAGCCTCCGCCACCAAAGGTGGTCTGGAAGTTGTTATGATTAATATAATTGATCAATAAATATACATATAGGCAGAGGAATATTAAATACGCAGTCTCATTCATCTTGTTATTTTTATAATTTGTAATACGTGTATTTTCAGACAAAGAACAGCTTGTCTCTTCTTTAAAAGAAGTGGATTCATGGAACAATGAACAATGTTTGTGTCAAGATGAATAAATGTAAAGTCATTTTTGATTATTAATATACAAATAAAACACAGCAGTGAGGGCATTAGAAAGAATTACCCACACAAGGTACCTTTGGAACAGTCTAACACGCCCGAGGCAATAGCTGAGGGTGTTTGTACTGTTTTGAAGGTACCAAAGACATCTTATAACTTGTATTAAAGCACCCTGAGGTTTCATCCATATTGGAACCCAATTTCCACTGCCGGGACACTTGAAAAGCATTTTCCTATTAAAGTCTGTTTCATGTGAATATACTTGGTGGTAGTTCTCTATACAACACCTTTGCTCTCGTAGTAAATTGTACATGTGATAAAGAGAGGTTCAACCCCAAGTTTTATATAAAGAGAGGTATATCTATTATATTTGGTGGGTGTAGTTTATTCAAACAATATACAGTTTGTTCATTGTTCACTAGACTTATGCATATTTGTGGACTGGTTATTGGAATATACTATCATTAAGATGGAAATAAAGTACCGGTAGCAAGGTTCGTGCTGTTTATTGCTTCCTTATATAAATTTAGGCCGTGAACTCAAATAAATTTAGGCTGAGGCAAATAGAGACATTGTTGCATTTGTCTATTTTTTTGTTCCGACCATTAATTTTGTTGGCACAATAAAAGAATGGATTGTTCAAATGTCATCAAAATTAGCAGTCGTTGCGGCCCAAAACTGAATATTCACAAGGACAAGCTTGATGGTGAAAACTACCCTTCCTTTGGGCAGCTCATTAATTTCTTAAAGGTAAAGACCAGTATTGGCAACGCCCCAATTTCAAAAAATGAAATGGAAGCTCTCATTACCAATCATATGTTTTGACTAATACATGATGATAACAAATTTGCCGGGAAACCGCCTACTAATTCATATATTTGGTAAATTAATTTCTCTCATGGTCTGGTGAGAGAGATAGGGTAGTCCCATATACATCTTTCTGTGTATAGTGCTTGTAACTTTACGAAGAATGAGCCAAATTTCTTATCATTTTGATGATTCCAGAAACTTGCAGATGCTAGATGCTAGATGATCGACCTTTTCTGATCGATTCCACAACGTTTCTTTCACAATGCAATCGCATGACCATTACTGGTCTTTACCTTTAAAGGTAAAGACCATTTATGGTCATGCGATTGCATTGTGAAAGAAACGTTGTGGAATCGATCAGAAAAGGTTGATCATCTAGCATATAAGTATTGGTGTGTACTGCAAGGTTCTGGAATCATCAACATGAGAAGAAATTTGGCCCAGTCTTCGTAAAGTTACACGCACTGTACACAGAAAGATGTATATGGAACTACGAACACGTGCGCGACACCTGCGTTTATCTCTCACACACCAATAGATAAACTAATTTACCAAATATATCAATTAGTAGGCGGTTTCCTGGCAAAATTTGTATCATCATGTATTAGTCAAAACGTATTCTTTCACATGATTGGTAATAAGAGCTTCCATTTCATTTTTTTGAAATTGGGGCATTTCCAATACTGGTCTTTACCTTTAAGAAGATGGTTAAACGCTAAACCACAAAAATTAAAATATCCTGCACCCTGGACATCCTACATACTATAAACACCTACTCGCAAAGATAACCCCAACCAAAAATCTTGGCTACCCGCCGACTACAAACGGATACATTTGGGACATTGATCACACTGCTATAGAATAATAATAATTGGAACCGGTAATAATAGTAATTTAGTTTACCAAGGGAAGCCTCATGATAATCAGCATTTATGCTGTTCTTCCCCGAGGGTCCTACAATTATTATTAGCAATTACTAGATATCCATTTACAACTGGACAAAGAGTAGCAGTGAAAAGGCATTTAAATATGCTAAGGCTGAAACAATGGATGTATTTTTGCAGCCCTTGAAAAATGTTTGCTTCCCTTTTTATTTTTAATATTGAACTTGATTAAAAAATATGTAGGAACGTTGGTGAGGAAAATTGAGGTAGTAGATGCCATACAATTAATAAAAATATTGAATGGCTTTCCTTTAGTGAGATACAGAGTATATTGCACGCACTTTGAGGATATTTCACTGGGCAGCTCAGGGGATATACCAGCAGTGCCATAGATTAGGAGAGTTTCGCCAACATGGCGTATATTCTTTTGTTTTGTGCTTGCCTAACAGAGCAATTGTCGCCATATTGTGACCAACTCGAACCGGGTTGGCCAAACTGTTTAAACATGTAGATGGCTCTGATACCGGTACACTTGTACCCCACTCACTAGCTGTATTAAGTAATAACAATGACGATTCACTTCTTCACAGCCGTGTATCACATACCGTATGTGCTCATTCAACCTACAAATACACTCCTATGCTCGCTCACTCTTCTTAGGAAATACGTGTACCGGTATATCTGAATTTGATTTCTATGAATGGAACAGTCGCATTAAAAAAGAGGCTAGCCATACAACAACTATATAAAGCCATTAATACGATGTAGGGTGTGCCACGTAGTAGGCCAGCCCTGCCCGCTGCCATGGGGCACATGTGGTTTCTATGTGGCCTGACCTCCCTTCTGTCTTGAGATTACGTGCCAGATATGACCAACTTGAAGGGCCTGAGACGGCTAGAGCGTAGCTATGTTGTGACTCTATGGCGGTTACGTGCATTGCTCCTATGGGATGATTATGGCGCCAAAATGTAATTCTTTTTAAAAACAAAATGTGACACTTACAGCTAGGTTTTACTTAAAAACATGACTTGACCATAACTGTCATGTTTTTATATAGAACCACAATTTAATCATAAATCCACCAAACTCACACATAAACTGTAAATGACTCCAATAATATAATGTGGAATTGTTGAAAAACACAAAATATACAAAGTTGAATTTAATAACATTTTATACAAAATTGTACTTTTCACAAACATTTTGGGGGGTTCAATTAGTTACAAAATGTATGTACACTTTTTAAATCATAATACATGTATTCATAAATCATAATTGATCGGGGAAAATGATGATACCAATGTCATTTTCTCTGGGATATTTTTTTAACCTGTGTAGAAAATGTTACTGCTATTAGTTGCTCTGCAGCCACGACTTGGGTCCATTATGACAAGCAAAAGCTGCCTTTTAAGGGACTTGGTAACATTGTTCAGATGAGAGAAAATGGTGCTAAGGTAGTGACCTCAATGCTAGATGTACAATTAAAGATAATCTAAAAGTTTGAGGTAAAACAGACCATTATTAATAATACAAATTGTGAAAAACTGATCTAATCGATTCCTTAATTCTCCCACTATATTATAACAATCTAATTACCGGTACACTTTAGGTGAATGTAAAATGTCACAAAGCAATGAATTGGCTCTATACACCATTCTAGACATTTAAGTCTTGAAAGATTTGTAAAAGCCAATTTAATGTCTTATTTTCATGGAAAAGCGGTTTGGGAAAATTCAAAAATGGTTGGGAGAATTTTCTGTTAGAGGGTGTCGCACAGTGACGCCTTCAAAGAAAACCATAAATATCTTTGAGGTTTGAGAATTTTTTCAGAATTCTTTGCATGTTAGAGGAATAGTACATCAGAAGGAATATATGGAGTAACATTTCATACACAAATTACTCAGTTTTTTATTAATTTTGTATTAATGTAATAAATACTAATAATTAAAAATTCAACAAGGAAGTTAAAGAGATTAGGTAGCCATGTAATGTGTTAAAGTTTGAATGACATTGGACAAAATATAAGAAAGTTATTAATTTTTCAGAGTTTTAATCATTATACACATGGGGACTTGAAGTTGGCTTGATTGGTAATGTCACTGTAACATAGTGCCAGATGTTTCAACACACAAGGTGACTAAAAGTCAATTTTTCCAATTTTATAACTTAGGGGTCTTTCCTTCTTAGAGGATCTACAATAATATTGTGAGTAGTGCCCCAAGAGAATTAATGATATTTGTGCACATAACTAACGGGAGGGTTGTCCATGTCTACATGTACGTCACAATCTACTAACAAAATTGCCAATTTAGGATTCACATAGATTTAGTGATCTCGTATTTCAGACATCCATTACTCCCTTATTATTGGTCCGATTAACTTTAAACTTTCGCTATTCTGTGTCTCTTATTTTTCTGCTTTCATACAGATGAACTTATTACCAAGACAACCGCCCTTTATTCCAAACGAGACTAGGATCATGATTTCAACAAAACTGCATTTTTCAATAAATACCAGTGTGAAGTAAATAGTCCACAAAGAAATTGATGGTATTTTTCAAGGTATACAATATACATGTACAGGGTAACACTTTTTACAAAATCACACCCATCACTTTTACATTATTTGTCAATTTTATGTACAATTTTACACAAGGAGTAAAACAATATACAGAATTAATGTGGTCATTTACACTTTACACTCTGGTCCTTTTCTTATATTTTAAAAACCTCCAACAGCTGAAGATACCATTTTGTGCTTTACATCAAAGATATTGGGTATGTAGAAGACTTTCCATCTGAAGCAGGCTTTGGAATCAGTAGTCATCGGCAGACAGCCTGCTCTTCTTTATACGGCCCTCCAGTCTGTGGTACAAAGGACAGATACATTATTACACATCAAGTCCTCATGATATTGTAAATCAGGTTGTTTTTTGTTTATAGAAGCTATAGGTAACTGGAAAAAAAAGTCTTGAAGAGAAATGAATCATTCGAAGCAATGGTACAAGTGAGATTTCATTTGGGGGTAACATTTGAATTCATTGCCCAATTATAATATGTATATATGCATATACTGGTATGTAAAGAGATCACACTTTGAAGAAACGCATTTCATGCCTACTATGTAGTTTTGTTTCTTTCAATGTTGTAATATCCAGTGGCACTTATATACATGTAGGAGACGGTGTGAAGTATGCTCATGGGATTGCCATTCAATAGAGATTTTTGTTAGAAACAATGTAACTTCTTCTTCTTATCGAGTCACTACACAAGTCCCGTCCAGTGGTCCACACAGGCTTTGGCACGGCAATTCACGGCTTCCAGGTCATCTTGGGTGCATGGCTCTGGCAGGAGTGGGCAGACTAGCAGGTGTTCCATTGTTTGTTCCTGGCCGCATTCACATGCCGTTTGTTCGTCTCCTAGACCCCACCTCTGCATTACAATGTAACTCCAAGACACATGTAGCATCATTCCCTGCATGCTCCATAATTCCGGAGCATCCCAATGCGTACTTCTTTTTCAAATACATGCACCATGCTTTGGAGGCACATTGGGGGCAAGTACCCATCCTGGAGATTAGAGGGCTAAAATGCAACTTTCACCCAAAATATCTGGCAATTGATTATGCTATTCAACATGTTTTCGGCCATTCCCTGCTAAACTGAGCACTATGGCCCCCAGCTCCCATTTTCAGCCTTTTAAAAAAAATGATAGAGTGGTAAAGTGTGATGTCATCAAAAATAATGTCCGAAAGTCGAAAACCAATTGAATATGTTAAGTATTGGCTGAGATATTACCATCTGAATAAAGAAATTTCCTATAGGAACTCTGGTTCATAACATTACGAGCCAGAGCAATATATCACTGAGTTCCTATAGGACATATATTTATTCAGATGGACATATCTCAGCCAATACTTAACATATTCAATTGGTTTTCGACATCCGGACATTATTTGTGATGCTCTTTTGGAAAATGAAGAAAAAAATTGAGAAATTCTAAAGATAGATTTTTATGAGGTGACATCTTTGGTACTCTATGACAAGCCAAATGCATCAGTTGGATCCTCGCTTTACGCATGAATACATGTAGCGAATAAATATTTCTAGTTTGGTTAAATATAATTGTCTTCCATGTACCTGTGTCGGCTCTTGTTTTTCCTCTTCTTATGTCCATGCGAGCTCTTGTGAATCTTGCCCGAGCGATTGCTGTTCATTGGTCGTTCTTTCATGTCTGTTACAGTCTCGCTGCTAACACCTCCATCTACAGAATCCTTGTCTGACTTTGTTACAGGTCCTTCTTGGTTGCTAATAGAATCTTTGGCTTCCGTTTCTGAAAATGTAAATGCACACAAAATGCTGATTAAGGCAAAACACTTTGATATATTAAAGTGTACCATTCTAGGTATGACCTATATCTTGAATTTTTTTTTTTTTAGAAAAAGACCCCCACCCTTTTTCCAGGATTATTTTCCTTTCTTTACTTTACTTTGTTAATATTGTTTGTATCCAAGAAATTACTGATATACATGTAATCTTTTTCTATTTCTTCCTATCTTCATATCACCCTATATCCCAAAAATGAAATATCAATACATATGTAAAAATTTAGCATCCAACTTGCAAAAATAAAAGAGCAATATAAAAGTAATTTCGGACAAAGAATAATATAGAGTACCAGTAGTGATATTTTGCAGAAGATTATCCGTTCCAATTGTTTTTGTTTTTCACATCATGCTCATGGCCTTACTTATTTTGAATAGAAAAAGTATACTTACTCCTTTCATTCTGTGAGTCGTTGAGACCTAGAGATGCCTGTTAAAAAATAAACCCCAAAAAAAATTAAATGAAGACTCATTGAACACATGTACTGATGAATGCATCATCTGCTAAATCAACACAAGTGATATAGTACCAGAAAACCTTACAAATGATTGACACTGCAAATCAAATCAAATCAAATAATTACGTAAATGTATCAATTACTTCTTTGGCTGGGACACATTGCTTGAAGGTCCCCCAAGTAAATTTCTGATGATTTGCCTGACCCCTTACAGTACATGTACCTACATACATTTCATATGCTACTTTTGTCAATTCACATAAATTATTCTTGTGGCCAATTCACATTTTTCATTAACACCTATCACAAACCCATGTCACATCCTAAACAATAGGTATAGGTTTATGTTACATCTGAAACATAGCTGGAGACATCTCCCTGCCATGCTACCTAATGTGCAAGTTTTAAATCTGCTTTGCTGCATGTTTGTAATTCAATCTATCCCACTCATCACATTAATGTGAATTCGGGAAGTAAATTAGAATGTATCCGTGATGCATTATTTATTTTTAAGAATCTAAAGTTATACATAAACGAGGGAAATGCTAAGGACACTGTCACCTCTAGTTTGTGATCATCTGGGTAGCATTGTGATTATGGTAAGTGAAATTAAGTGCTGTCTTTTAGCCCCTGTCTGGGAGAGGTACCCCCATTTGAACTTGATTTTTGTCAACTCTTTCTTTAAAAATGTATTTCTACATTGAAACCAGACTAGGTAGGAATCATTTTTCAGGACAATAGACCTTGATTTGATGCACAGCACTTTTGGGGTGCTGGTGTTTTTCCTGAAAAAACGATTCCTACCTAGTTTGGTTTCAATGTAGAAATAGGTTTTATAGAAGAAGTTTAAAAACATATATGTTTTTTCTGCTTCTTTAAAACACAAAGATTGATTTTAATTGAATTTGACAGTCCAATTAAAAATGTGCATCCACATGAATACTACTTACCTGAGAAGTGATGCTTGATTTAGAAAACAATCTGTCAGCTTCCTTAAATTTTCTGTTTCGCTTGTCAGTCTTACTGTTGGTGCTCCTGCAAGTAATAACAATTATCATCTCTAAATAATTAACCAGCAATTAATCTAAACCTCTTGAAAACCAGCACTTACAGGTAAGATGTCTCATGACTCGTTTAACAAAATGCATAATTGTTGAAAATCATATTCTTTATGGATTTGAGATGACATAGAACCATATCATTAGGGCATGGCATGAGGCTAGCAAGTACATGTATTTATTGTGATTGATGATTCCTAAACTTTTTTTCAAATAAATACATGTAAAAAAGAACTTTTAATTCACAAACATCACCAACTACAGTGTATTACGCCTTTTGCATTCCAGAAGTGCCCTATTTGTTCCACTACATTTCACAACCTAAATGTGGGCTGTAGTGATTAATGGGTTGGATTGCCCTTAGAAAATTCTCAATTACTCCATAACAATTTGAGGGGGTGGGGGTTTAAACTAAGGTACCCGTTGCTGATCTGACACAGAATTATCCATCATACCATTCACATACCTGCCAAACTTTCACAGCAAAAATTATGAATCGTTCAAGTAAGTTTCAAGGCAAAATTAGGAATACAGTCTATTTTGTATATTTTTCACATAGAATATTTCATAAAAAGAAAAGAGAGGGAAATTTAGGGTTTGAAACAATAGCATGAAGCCCCCCCCCCAAAAAAAAAAAGAATAATGCCTCCAAAAAAGGAATGGTTGGCAGCTACACATTCATCACGTGTCATATTCTTGAGTCATGAAAAATTAAGCACATTGGGAATGTCTCAAAGCAATGTACTGTCTATAGTTAGAAATAAATTTATTTGAATAAACCCACTCAGCACTGTAATGATGTAATCAATACTTTATTTTGACTTACTTATTTGTAAGATATCTATCCCATCCTCTTATGATGTTGCCATACAAAGCTGTGTCTTCCAAGTAGCTGCCTTCAAATGCATAGATTTGTCTTTCAAGATTCGCAAGTGTCTCCTGTAAATAAAGAAAACAATGTCAACAATTGTAATGGTGCTAAAACAGGTCCGACTAATCCAATCGTGTCGAGCATTATTTTTGTATGCGTGTGTTTGCGGATTGCATTTTGAAGTTGGATCATTACATTCAATTAAAAGGGAACTGGAACATAAAAATCATGATAATCAACAAAACTATAACAAACCAAAAGCTAAAAAAGTATTATTTTTTAAATAACTAGATGGAATTTGACTGCGCGCAGTCGTAAATGATGCCTCTGTCATAGAGCAATTTTACAAACCAAAACAGAAGAAATTTTTCAAATTCAAGTTCAATTGTAATCCATTAACAGGTTCGCAGAATATCGTGATAACAAGAAATTTCTCATATACATACATGGATATGACCCTTTGATCTTTGACCTCATGACCCTAAAATCTACTCAGTTCATTGGCTCTGCAAGATGTCCTGAGTTAAATAGTAATCCATCTGTCAGTTCTAATGAGAATGCGTTTACAAGCTATTTTAGCATACATAATGAGCCCATGACCTTTGACCTTATGAACCAAGAATCTACTCAGTTCATTGGCTCTGCAAGTAACATACATGACCTAAGTTTGGCAGGAATCCATCAATCGGTTCTTGAGATAATGCGATCACAAGCTGTTTTTGCATACATAATGTGCGCTGTGACCTTTGACCTCGTGACCCCAAAATCTAATCAGTTCATCGGCTCTGCAAGTAACATACATGACCTAAGTTTGGCAGGAATCCATCCATCGGTTCTTGAGATAACGCCAGGGGTCTTCTTAATTATTTTTGAAGGAGGTAATTTGAATTTTATAGGAGGTACCATCACTGCGATGGAGCGAAGCGACCGAGGGGGGGAGGGTGTGGGAGGGGGGTGTCCCCCCTCCCACGGTAGGGACCTTTTGGGATTTTCCACTTGAAATCGTGCAATCTGGTGCATACCTAAGAAGAAAATTTGTAGTTATCTTTCCTACCTTGTATTACACATATATTGTAATAAACACACATATTGTTCATGTTTAATATTACATGAACAATCATAACTCATAAGAAAAGTTATTAAGTTGATAATTATTTATCACTTTGTACCATTACTTTGTAATTTTTAATTAAACTGAGATGATGCACCATACTCAATCTTTCTACATCATGATTTGTTGAATACATGTACAGTATTTAAATAATGGGCAGCAGAGGCTAGATTTTGATTTTTTTTTTTACTTTTGACTTTTATTTGGCTCCCCATATGAATTCTCATTTAATTGTTTTTTTTTGACACGAAATTATTGAATACATTTAAGAATTTACTTCAGTTCCTGTTCATTTTATAATGTTATATCACTGTTTTTCCTGACAAAGTGAAGACACTGTATATTTGTTTATTCAACTTTTTTAAGGAAATAAATGAAAATAGATCTGGTGGTACCTCGCGGCCTCGAGATCGATTGCGATCGGAAGTTAGTTTTGAATATTCGCGGAGCGCGAGCCTGCATATCATGCGAGCTAGCTGCGGGGGTCCGCCGGGGACGGACGGCCGTGGCCGGCCTAAACTCAGCCGAGTTCAAAACTCTGTTGCCGATTTGCGCATCTCAGAATCTAATGTACGTTGTCTCTAGACATTGCACGCACGTGTATAGGCCCCGGTTTCCATGATCTTCAAATATCAAATCGGCAACGGATAGTTTGGTTACAGCGAGCTAGCTTCAGTTTTGTTATGATCAGTGTGTCTTCTCGCGTGCACATCGGGATCGCAATGGGGTAGGGACGGGCGGGCTTGGCCGCCGCGCTGTGGGGGGAGAACTGCGATGTAACGTTAGATAGATAGGTCTAGTAGGTAAGTACGGACGACGTCGCGTTCGTGATCGTAAGGGATTTCGTCGACTGCGGCCGTGTATGTGCGGCACTAATTATATCTTGGACGAAATTAAGGAAATTTTGGATTAGCATTGATTTAGATCTAGATCTACTTTCTGTGATTTTTGCAAGGTTTATTATAGGAATTATAGCCGGTAAGAAACGAGTGAATAGGCGGCAAGTTTTACCGGTTACCGGCTTTAAACGACAGCCCTGTAACGCGATCACGAGCTGTTGTTGCATACATAATGAGCCCTGTGACCTTTGACCTCGTGACCCCAAAATCTAATCAGTTCATCGGCTCTGCAAGATATATACATGACCAAAGTTTGGCAGGAATCCATCAATCGGTTCTTCAGATAACGCGATCACGAGAACGGGACGTACGTACGTACGTACAGACGTACGGACGGACGGACGGACAACCCGAAAACATAATGCCTCCGGCTACTTCGTAACGGAGGCATAATAAAAAAATAGTCAGATATGATCATATGGAAGACACTAATAGACTATTAAACAGCGTGACAGGATAAAGACATTAAAGAGAAGGTTGAGTTCTTAGAAGAGGTGAAAAATAATTTGTGAGCGTTATCATGTTATTATTCAAGTGTGGAAGAACATCAGATAAAAAATATTCCCT
Source organism: Strongylocentrotus droebachiensis (assembly GCA_035222895.1). NCBI lineage: Eukaryota > Metazoa > Echinodermata > Echinoidea > Camarodonta > Strongylocentrotidae > Strongylocentrotus > Strongylocentrotus droebachiensis. Next base: position 98,702 of record JAVYIG010007564.1, read on the forward strand.
GAAAAGCATGGCTCTTCAAATGCCTTAATATTCTTAATAAGGCATGTAACATCATACAAATCGGGACAGATTTTTATGCCACATATTTGTGTAGTCTCATATACATCTTTATGTGTACAGTGCTTGTAACTTTACCAAGACTGGGCCAAAATTCCTATCATTTAGGCCATGTAAAATTGATTACATGTTGATCGTCCAGATTTTTTGAAAAAGAGGAGGAGGGTGTACCATGTTATTTGATATTTGATATTTTTCCCAAGATGGCTGCCGCGTGTACAAATAGTATATAATTGAATATGTACATCAACCAACGTTGCTGTAGTATGCAAGTCGTTGCATGCGCATGCATGCTGTCTGAAATCCAGCGCTAGAGCGCGGCCGCGCTATCGTGAGGTATCTGCGATGCGATCATCAGTCGACTCGATCAACTCATCTCTAGCTAGCTCCTCGACTCAAGCATATACATGCGTCATTTTTTAGCGCAGCTTCACTTCAGCATATCGCCGATCATATAGCATATCAACCACTCTACATTTCAATACAATTTTTTTCTAGAGTCTTAGTATGTTTGTACAAGAATATTTGAACAGCGTATTTGAAGAAAAGGTGGAAAAGATGCATATGGTAAGTATTCTGTGTTGTTTTCTGAATAAAAAGAAAATATATCAAATATCAAATATAAGGCCAAATAAAAAAAAAAACATGTTTAGCGTCCTGTTTTTTCGAAAAATAGGAAGGAGGGGGCCCTTTTTATTTTTTATTTCAAAATGGCCGCTCGGTACATTTTCCCTGACAGTCGAGGCTATTTTTTTTCAAGATGGCCGCCGACAATTTTTTTTTTTTTAAATCAGAAATAGAGCCACTTTAGCAAGTGTTTTTCATGTTTTTTTTCTTTAAAAAAAAAAAAAATTCAAAAAAAAATTCAAAATTCAAAAAAAAAAAAAAAAAAATAACAAATAACAAAAAATAGGAGGCGGCCCCCAAAAAGGAAGCGGGCGGGGACGATCAACATGAAATCGATTTTTACATGGCCTTAGATGTTTCCAGAACCTTGCAGTATAACCAATAATAATATGCTATTGCTAGATGTCTAGATGATCACCTTCTAATCGATTCAACATTTCTTTCACACTTCCCCAGTCTCCACTTATATTATTACACTGTAAATAAGGGAAGACGATGTAGGTCTCGATCTAGATCAAAGCAATTTAGAATCCCAGTGAACAGATAACAAATAATCAATTCACCGCCGCGCCGGCCCGTCAGTGCATGTACATACGTATGTCAAGTAACTCAAGTATTTTTTCCAAGAAAAATATTTCTTAGTCTTAGTCTATATTCTATAAATAAAGCCTGTTAAAGGTATATTTTTTTTCAAACTCTCAAATGAAAATATCCGGGGGTACCAATCTCAAAAACATAACTCAATTAAACTGATTGTCTGATCCACTGCCACTGTCATGAAATGAAATACAATTGTATCTTAGTATGGTATAATCTAAATAATGTCTAAGGTCATGTCCCCTGCTTATATTTTCAATATTTTTTAATTTCCCAATTAGTGTCGTGATATAGATCTATGCATTTTGATCACTACACTACATTCTACACACACTCAACACTGCACTGCACTAGCTAAAGAGGGCC
>JAVYIG010007565.1:0-100346 GCA_035222895.1 Strongylocentrotus droebachiensis
TTCACTACATTTTGAAGAATGTTAGTTCTGAAATAAAATTCGTGCGAAATTGCTTCTCCATTCTTAATTTCTCTTTTTTTTCTGGCAGGCCAGCCGTCGTGCCGAGCAAGCAATGTGGCTTGACAGGATAAAGAAGAACGAAGAAGCACGCCGCATACGACACGAGGAGGAGAACCGTCGCATCAAGGAAGCACAGGAGAAGAAGAAGAAGGAGAGAGAGGAGCGAAAGCGCGCCATGCAAAACCCAAACAAATTCCAACCAATCATTCAGGTACTAAAATCGTCTGCAAAAGTGCACACTGGCACACGCAAATTAGTACAATATCAAAGGGCGTTGCGGGGATTTGCAGGATAACAATATCAAAAGGTCCAAAATGTTGTTTAAAAAAAATCATATTGAAAACGTTCCCAGAAGTATGGTGTCAAATATTCATCAGTCGCAAAATTACAGTAAAGTTTGTTTACAAATTTGAATTTTGCAACTGGCAGTGTTTTATTTACCTCATTTGTTATGTACAAATTGAGGGCCTCAATTTTCATTCATAGAGAGAAACCATGACGTCTTTTGATCTGATATTTAGCATGTAGTTTTAAAACTCATCTTGTTTTAAAACTCATCTTGTCGCTACAGATACATTTTGAGATAATTTTGTTGAGGGCTTGTAAATCAATGATAGGGGCTATAAACATTCGATATAAAATCTCACATAACATGATGATTAACCAGTCGAATCTATTGAAACACATGGTTACTATAGTAGGCCTTTTGACAACTAGATTGCAGTCTAACGGAAAACGCAATTGACCGATCAGAATCAATCTAACAAAAACTAGCAAGCATTGACCAATCAGAATCAATTTAACATATTGGCCGAGCAGAAACAATCCAAGACAACTTTGCTAGCATTGTCCTAACAGAATCAATAATACACACATTTGCTAGAATTTGGCCAATCAGAGTCAATTTAACACAAATTGTGCTTCAATTGATAGTGTTGACCGATCAGAATCAATCTAACAAAACTTTGTAAGCATTGACCAATCAGAATCAATCCAACAAAACTTTGGTAGCATTGACCAATCAGAAACAATCTAACAAAACTTTGGTAACATTGACCAATCAGAATCAATCCAACAAAATTTTGGTAGCATTGACTAATCACAATCAAATTATGTACAAGTTTTACACAAAGTTATCACGAGCCTCATTTTATATTTTCCTTTGTTCTTTGTTTAGTCATGGTTTTGGTGCATTTTTAAGAATATCACGTCTTGCCTCGTTAAGTTTCTATATTGCTGTAAGTCTAATTAAACAATGAAATCGTTGACAAGGACAATAAATGAGACTTTGAGTTGATTGAATTTAATCCCTCGTCCTCCTTCTTCCCTTATCCTACTCTCCTTATCCCTCCCCTCTCTACAACCTTTTTCTTCCATCTCCTCCCCTTTACTCTCACCGCCCGTTCCCCCCATCCTTCCCTCATCGCCCATTCCCCCTGTTTCTCTTCCTTATCACCCTTCCCTCGCCACCTTTTCTTCCTCCTCTCCTCCCGTTTCTCCTTCACCCCGTCTCCTTTGCTCCCTTCCATTCCTCCTCCCGAGTCCTCTTCCTCCTCCTCCTCCCCTCCTCCTCCCGAGTCCTCTTCCTCCTCCTCCTCCCCTCCTCCTCTCGAGTCCTCTTCCTCCTCCTCCTCCCCTCCTCCTCCCGAGTCCTCTTCCTCCTCCCGAGTCCTCTTCCTCCTCCTCCTCCCCTCCTCCTCCCGAGTCCTCTTCCTCCTCCTCCTCCCCTCCTCCTCCCGAGTCCTCTTCCTCCTCCTCCGAGTCCTCCTCCTCCCGAGTCCTCTTCCTCCTCCTCCTCCCCTCCTCCTCTCGAGTCCTCTTCCTCCTCCTCCTCCCCTCCTCCTCCCGAGTCCTCTTCCTCCTCCTCCGAGTCCTCCTCCTCCCGAGTCCTCTTCCTCCTCCCCTCCTCCTCTCGAGTCCTCTTCCTCCTCCTCCTCCCCTCCTCCTCCCGAGTCCTCTTCCTCCTCCCCTCCTCCTCCCGAGTCCTCTTCCTCCTCCTCCTCCCCTCCTCCTCCCGAGTCCTCTTCCTCCTCCTCCTCCCCTCCTCCTCTCGAGTCCTCTTCCTCCTCCCCTCCTCCTCCCGAGTCCTCTTCCTCCTCCTCCTCCCCTCCTCCTCTCGAGTCCTCTTCCTCCTCCTCCTCCCCTCCTCCTCCCGAGTCCTCTTCCTCCTCCCCTCCTCCTCCCGAGTCCTCTTCCTCCTCCTCCTCCCCTCCTCCTCCCGAGTCCTCCTCCTTCCCTCCTCCTCCTCCTGCTCCACCACCACCTCCTCCTCCTCCTCCTCCTCCTCCCCCTCCCCCTCCTCCTCCTCCTCCTTCCCCTCCTCCACCACCACCTCCTCCTCCTCCTCCTCTACCTCCTCCTCCTATCTCTTCCTTCACCGACTCGATCCTCTCCCTCCATCCCTTTCCCACCTTCTTTTTTTAATCCTTCTCCATCTCATCTCATTTTATTCCATTAGGAATAATTAGCTGTTTAATTGCACTGTCTCCCTCAGTTTAATCTTATTCTTTTAATGCAACATACTTAATATAATAATGTTATTATATTAAAATGTATTTATTTGATCGTATTTATATATTTATTTACATGTAGGCTTATGCACCTTCAAATGTCCGTTTTTTAATTATTTTTCTTAATTTTTTACTTGACAATAAATTATCTCGAATCTTGAATCCTGAAGGATGAGCGTGTCCGCTTCGCTAAGATGTCACCAGCCGAGCTGAGGAAGGAGAGGGAGGAGACCCTAGCTAAGCGTGTCCCGGTGCTTGACCCGGAGAGTATGTCATCTGATGAGGGCATGAAGACCTTGGCTACTGAGATTCATACCAGGATCATGAAAGCATTCGGAGCTCTCTTTGATCTTCAGGAGAAGGAGAAGCGTCAGAAGTACGATGTAAGTTCATTACAGGTCTCATGGTAAAGTTGTTCACTTTCTTCTGAAAGGGAAATCCAACTTTGATAACAAAGTAATATACAGGAAAGCAGAAAATTCACAAAAGTAGACTCAATCTGGTAAAAGCTTGAATGATTTCAGCCGAAAAGGGAGAAAGTTATGAATTTTGAAAGATGTAAGAGAAACAATCAAATTCACAATTATGCCACAAGAGGTGCTTCTGCATTCCACTTACCCCATGCAAGGACAAAGTTTACTCTCAACACGTTAGTTTGCACTGGACCAAGGTTTTGGAACACTCTCGACTCAAGCATTAGCCATTCTGTCAGTATATCTGTCTTCAAACGTAAACTGAAATTGTACTTATTGAATAATTACTTAGTTGTTTCTTAATCTGTAGTGTCGTGATTTATATTTGAACTTAATCCATTCCCCAATTTACTACTGTATAGCAACTGCCGACTTACCTTTTCCTTTTTCTTTCCTTTCTCGCCTGTAGCGAGCTTTCAGTTTACAGTGAAAGTATTTTTTTTTCTCCCCCCACTCGAGCTCTCCCTCTCTTTCCCACTCCCGCCCCCTCTCTTCATTTCTATATCCCACATTATTATCACTCTTATCTCCCCCTTTTGTACATAGTCTCTTCTCCCCACCCTTTTTTATTACTCAGTTAAACCATGTGTATAATCATATGGTTATTGTTTATAGTTATTTGTTTTAGTACTAGCTTTAGCGCCTTTGACGAACATTTCTTGTATTAATCTATTATATAACCAGGCTGTTCTTGTTGTTTATGTTATGTTTTTGAGGGACCTGACCTCTACAAGCTAAGCTTTAATTAGGTCTCCTCGTCTTTTCTTCTTTTGTTTTCTCATGTAAATGCATTGTGTGAACTTGATTCTTATAAGATTAGTGTTCCTCTTATATACTTTGCATGTTATACATTTGTTAAATTGTATTACTTTTATGTTGGAAGAAAGACAAATAAACTTGAACTTGAACTTGAAGATGTAATCAGGTATGGGCTTTTCCACTTGGCTGAATCGGTAATGCATTTGTGCTTCATATAGTTCCCTCTCATAGAGATGTACGTGTGAGGAAACTATTTGGAGCAATTATAACCTGTGACCCATTTCGCATACGTGTAGATGCGCGTGTCGCAACTATCTCTCTCAATACGCTATGGTGCAAGGTAGTTCCATATGCTAATTTGATGCATATTTCTCGATAATTTTTCTTCTTCTAGAATATTCAAACGCTTGCCAATGGCTTGCTAGACATCACATAATATCCCTATCTCTCTTTCTTTCTTTCTTTCTCCTTCTCTCTCTCTCTCTCTCTCTCTCCAGATCAAGGAGCTGACAACAAGAATCGAATCAATCCAGGAAGAAAAGTAAGTTTGAGTTTCAAAAGATTCATCCTTTTTCAAATCTAAATCATTAATTTGATAAACATATTATATAAACAGTTAAAACAGTGATAGATTACTGTTCGGAATTGACGCATTTGAGAGGTGTCATGCCTTACTCAGCAGTGCAATAAACCTTACAAACTATAATATTTGTGAATACACCCATTTTACCATGACATTTACTAACCCCTAGAAGAAGAAATAGCATTTTATTTCTATTAAAACAAAACATTTTAAACCCTCAAAATTAATTGTGGAACGATGGAAATATCAAACTTTGTTTTAAAACATATATCTTTCAGCCCTGTTTAAAAAGTACTTTACAATTTGCGTGGCGCATATAGGCTTAACGTACCATTTCTTACGTACCATTTATCTTTTCTTAATTGGTTTCCTTGCAATTACTCTTTCTTTCCTCACAAGTAGTGCTAAAATAAGCACTGATCCTTTTATTTAATCAATATACATTTGGTTATGCTGAGGAAAGAAAAGAACTTTTCCCTTTTTTCATAATCGTTAACGTTGTATGTTTTAGTAAAATACGTCACTTAAAGATAACCCTCGTTATCATAATCCTTTTGTAAATACCTTATGTTATTCAGATATCCTAACTTATACACAACCATTAACTGGGACCTACATAATACAATATTTGCCTTTAAGTAGATCCCCCACTTTGCTTATCTTTTTTCAGTGTATTTATATTACTTATGATTGTTTCTTTCGTCATAACTATTACCATGTAAATTATTTATGTTCCTATATTGTATGGTTAGTTATAATTATTACCATGTATATTATGTTCGACTATGTTTATTCGAAAAAGTGGAAACAAATAATTTGAAGCTTAAAACTTGAAAAGGATTATTAATGCGTTTTCAAAGGGCATCAACGAATCCACTTGGTTTCGAACCAGGATCATTACGAGACCACTCCTTTAAACCACTGAGCCGTCTCCCCCTACCCCCTCCCAAACACAACTGAAATTTCCTTAGGTTGGTTTGTGCTTTAGTGTTTCAACCATTTACTTTGAATGCAGTACAAGTTGATTTTCGAGATTTTTCCCCCACAGATTTGTGTTTTTCATTTCGATATGACATTCTTTTTTTCCCCATAGATTGAAAGCATCAAAGAGCGCAGATGGAAAGATTCAAAAAATTAACATCCCTTTCGGGGTAAGAAAAAAAATAACTTTTTTGGAGAACAGGTTGTTCTAAGTAAATTCAATTCAATTCAATTCAATCAAGGTTTATTAAAGACATGAATGGCAGTCATAGACTGAATTGTACATGCTTTCACAGTGTAGGTAAAATACAATACAAGTATAAAATGACAACATGAGATCGGGAAAAATGGAATTAAATATAATGTGTACAAGCATAATTAAAAATTTGATAAGTGAAATTAAAGTAAAATTTAAAGTGACTATTGATATTGCCTCACTGTTAAAAATAATATTACACAGTTCTTAAGGCAATTATAAGCTGGGATTTGCATAGTAAAAGTTTAACATACGCGTGAGATTGGGAACAGCACTGTTCTGGAATCGCTTAGTTTTACAAGAAATATACTTGATACTTATTGACGCTTCGTAAATTGTATTTGTTGGTTTTCTGTGCAGTACATTCATTTTAATGCTAATTACCTAATCAGATCTACCATTGTTCGTTTCCCCGATTATAACAATATAAAATAAAAATATATTGAAGCTTAGCTCTGATAATGGAATTTCATTTTCGAAAGAAATTAGCTTGAATGACTACACAGTTGCCATACAGTGTATGGACCAGTGAAATATAGAGATATTAGAATAAACTTTTTAAAATCCACATCTACTCAAAAGCCAGGCATAATTAATATTTGTTTATGTATTTATCATTAAACTGTTCGTTGATTTATCTGTTTAACTTTCATTGAATTATCTGTTTTTTTTATTCATTTGTTTATTTGTTTATTAATAATTTAATATATTTAATAATATACGAAACAATTATATAGCGCTTGTGACATAAAAGTTTCAAAGCGCTGTAAACAAATCAAGATTACTTCAAGAAAAATCAATATTATAGATGGAATCAACATTACTTAAATTACCAAGAAAATAAAATGTTACTAACATAACTCAATAAATTAACATTACTTAAATTACCAAGAAGATCAAACAATACTCACATTACTAAAGAAATTAACGTAACATGTAAAGTCCTGGGAAAGTTGAAAATAATATATTAATAATAGCAACGATTAAAAAAAAGACATTATATAGGCATTGTAATACAAATTCAAACTTATTTTATAGTTATTTAGATTCTTTTGAAAATGTCAATGATGGGTGAGTCCTGGATATGGGCGGGGAGAGTGTTAATAATTTATTCATTTATTCCTTCATTCCTGGATATGGGCGGGGAGAGTGTTCATAATTTATTCATTTATTCCTTCATTCCTGGATATGGGCGGGGAGAGTGTTAATAATTTATTCATTTATTCCTGAATATGGGCGGGGATAGTGTTAATAATTTATTCATTTATTCCTTCATTCCTTGATATGGGCGGGGAGAGTGTAAATAATTTATTCATTTATTCCTGGATATGGGCGGGGAGAGTGTTAATAATTTATTCATTTATTCATTCATTTACTCTTTTTTCTTGCAGGAAGTTAACGCAGAAGCTGACTGAGGGCTGAAGCTCTGCAAAGCATTATCTTAGGGCAGGATGAAACAGTTCTCAATATTTCTTATAAAAAACCCATTCATCAAAAATCGATACGTTTTGTTGCAAATTTGATTATTCAGCATGAGTCAATTGCATTGGTATCATCTAAGCAGAAACTCCTAAAGGACAAAAAACTTCACATTTTGTATTAATTATCTTTCAATTTTGTTTGGTTTATATTTCTAACGGCGCTTTCGTTTTGATAGGACTTTCTTTTGTGCCCTTAATTGTTTCTCTATAATCCCAGGTAGAAATTCCAGTTGATACCAGCTGAAACCAGTAAGGATTTCCATCTGGTATCTACTGGTTCGAACTGGTCTCAACTAGTACTTTACCCCATTCTTTCACTAATGGTATGTTCCGAATCAGCATTTCCATGTCAAAAAGTCATAACAAGTATTTCGCAAACGAATTCATGACTTTCCACTGTAGGCATCTGGGCATTACCAGGACAAGGTGTACAGTGTAGGTGTATTACTTTTGTTGAACAGGTTTATGATTTAGCACCAGCCGTGCGCCGAGTAACGGGTGTCGGGTTGTTCGTGGCTTGGTCTTCAATCGAGGCTTCGGCTGATGTTCGGTGTCAAGCACCCGGTGTTGATCTGTAGCACTCTAACACCATCTCTTGACACCGATATGAGTTTTTCTTGGCTGAATACTCGATAGAAGATCCAGCTGATGTCAAAGTGTTTAAACCTAAATCAATCTGGCCTTTAAATGTCATTTAACAGGGACTGATGTGTATATGTATTAAATTTAACATTGGGTGGTTGTTATATTTGGGATTGTTGTAATATTTGGTGAAAACTCTTAAATTCCGAGTGACTATATTAAATTAGAGCTTGATATAATCGAAATACCTTTCACCGTGGGTTGGGGATGTGTGTGGGCCTAATATAGTGTTATTTCAATAAAAGATTTTACCTCGAAAAGTGATCCACCGCTTCTTGTTTGCTTTTCTGCCCCTTCTCTCTCTCTCACTCTCCCTCAACCATGCACACTCTTTCTTATGATACATTTCGATACGGAGATATTCAGAGAGGAGGAGGTTAATGAAGAGGAGAGGGAGAAGAGAGAGAGAGAGAGAGAGAGAGCGAGCGAGAGAGAGAGGGGAGAGGGAGAGAGAGAGAGAGAGAGAGAGAGAGAAAAAGAGATATCTCAATGTACTTTGCACCAAAAACTGTATGAACTGTGCCCAAAATTTTATGTAGTGTGCATTTTTTGGGGAACTATGCCCTAATTTTTTGAATCGTGCACCTTTTTGTTTGAACTATGCCACATGTTTGGGTAGTGTGCGCTTAGGTGCATAATGACTATCAAATATCCTATGTACTATGCGTCGATAGGTGGGGCATAGTACATATAATTGGGGGCACGATTACCTGAGCGTCGGCCATTATACGCGTACCATGTACCATTCATGCGGTGCTTCATCGTGCGATAAATATCTCATCTGCTCAGAAGCAAGACGTTAAGTTGATCTAACTTAATACTGAATCATGTCATGGGTAAGTATCTAAGTATGTTCAATGTCATTTTAAGTTCTATCATCAAAATGGGCCAGGAGAAAAGTGTAAACTGAATGTAAAGGCATTAGTTAACTGCGATGTTGAGTGTATCGTTAAATCTTGTTTAGTTGTTGGCCAAGTAGCGTTGGCCCATATGTCCATTTCTGTGTGAGTAAGATTTAGACCTAACTAGAAATTGGAATGCCTAATTAAAACTTTGAGTACAGCTTACAAGGATTTCCCAGATTAAAGTGCCATGTATAGGTGTCTTTCATGTAAAAACAATCATGAACTGCGCGTAAATTGAATGAGTGTGCTGCATGGGTACATTTGTTTTTGAAATGTCAAAAGACAAAAATGACACTGCACTGCCACCTTTTCTTGTAGTTGTAGAAATTATAAATGTTCTTGCTCAAAATTTGATGAGAGTTTTTGGAGGGGGTGAATTGAGACAAGTAGCCGGAATGAGTGAGGGCATGCAGACTTCGGACAACACAGATGACAATATCAGCCTGAGGAGTTGAGTTGGTGCCCTTCATTTTGTCTGGGCACACCGCTATAACGTAACATTATTCTTAAATTACAACTTTCTGTAAACAAATATCATGTTGCTTTACTCATTGCGGATATAACGTATCGAAAATAATATCCCTAGTGACATTCGTTTGTCTCGCAATGTATGTATGTATGTCGTGATCTTTTAGATCCCTTGTTGACCATACATTGCCAGACAAACGAATGTCACTAGCGATATTATTTTCGATAAACATCATGTTCTTTGAACATATTCATAAACCTTATAGAGTCTATAGTTATACTAATTCCAGGATATGAACAAAACAGAGCAATTTTATCAAATATAACAATTTAAACACTAAGCCCTGCTTACCTAGTATAAGCGGGGTGGAGGTCACGCATGGTTCACTGAAAGCTAGCTGCAACGACCCTCTTACAGATATAATCTATCAGAATTTCTTTTCAGGAAGGTAGGCCTACAGTCAATTCAATTTGATTTGATTTCAACAAAATATTTTCTTGCTGCACTTGCTAAGTAAAGCATACTTCCAATTTGATTTGTTTTTGTGCGATGCTAAATTTGTTATGATACTTTTGTTAATCCAAAAGATTATTACAAAAGGAATACGAGCCATGTTTCCATGTGTTTTTGCTTCGGAATAATAATTTGTTAAATTTCAGAATCAGCAATGAGAAACAAGCAAGTGGTCTTTGCACAATAACAATTGTATATGCGTAATAAGATTATCCACATTATTAGCCAATATGCCCTTGTTGGCACAAAAAAAAAGGAAAATCAGGAAAACTACTACTTTTCAAACAGTGTGTAAAAAAGGAACTCACATGAATCGCCTCCATGCTATAATATCAGTAATATTAGAAATTACATTAATTTGTTTTCCTCGATCCATATGCTGGGCATCTTAACGATCCTCATTTTTTATTCAGAGCATACATAACTAAATTGTTTTAATAATTATTTATATGTGATGAAAAAAATTGTTAACATATGAAAAGCATTACCAATTAAATCAATTCAATTTTCTTCCTGTAGGATTCCCATACAAAGAGAACACAGCATTCGGGAAGTGAGGGTGGCAGTTTTCAGGAAAGACCGAAAGACTGCCCACTATGTACAGGCACAAATTTGACCCGATTGTCTAATCACCTCTCTGCGGTTCATGGGATGAGCAAGGACGAGAGAAAAAAATTCATGCAAGGTTAGTAATCGACAACACATTATATAATTACACTTCTGTTAGAAAATTCTATAATGAAGTGGATTCTATTTGTTAGAATGTTAAATCATCTGATAGACTGTTAGACAATGTGACTGGATGTTTACAAATGTTGTCTTGCCTAAATAATTTTCTCTTTCCATTGGCAACTATTTCATTATTGCATTTCAATGATTTATGATAATTCTTAACCATATTTTTATATTGTTTTCTATTATTTCCCTTGGAACATACAAGAAAGAAAAATCATTGTAATGTGTATTTTGTTTCATTATATTAACAAGGCAAGTAAATAATGAAAAACTTAAGAGAGAAATATGATTTCTGTATAACAGGTATGAATAAAAGTGTCATTTGCTTTGTTTCATGCTACAGACCAGAAATGCCAAAGCCAAAGCAAAGAAAGAACCTTGATGCACTGCCTAAAATAAACAAGTACACCATCTGGAGCCTTGCAAAACCTTTTCAATGACAGGAATTACAGGTGTGTAAAGTATTTACTGTACACTATTAAAACATGTACCATATATAACATGGTTTCCTTTTTTTAATTCATAAAGTGCACATGTATTGTTTTTATTGTTGAATACCTCCTCATGTCACCTGATTATCAATATTTCCATCTTTTGCTAATTTTTCATATTCAATTCAATTCTTAGTCGTTAATGGGTATCAAGAGAAAAATACTGAGAGAAATGCTTTTGTTTGATGTCCTCTAATGACAATTAGAGACAGAACCCGTAAAGAGGTCCTTTGCAAAGTTTGCTACACTTAAAGAGAGAGCATTGCCAGTGATGTGTAAGCATTGTATTACTATCAGGTACTCATGATTAACATTATCATATTATCTTTCTTGTGGTGAAGTATATCCACAACTATTTTTCAAATTGCAGGATACGTTAATGTAAGATATGTGCATGTATGTTATGATATTTTTTTCCTTTCTCTATTGTCACTTTTCTGTATTTGAATTAGATCAACTAAGGCATGAAGCATCAGTAAGCTGGCCCAAACTAAAAATGCTACGGGACGACTTCATTCTTATTTTGCTGACAAATGGACCCCACGAAGTGATGTTGTCGCCAAGATGCAATTAGATCGTGAGCAGAACGCCAAACATCAAGACGGGAAACAAGTGATTAAGGTAAAGTAAATCACTTCAACAGATCTTGAAAAGTTAAACACAATTTATTTCATCTGCAATATGTACCCTGAAATTATATCAAAATTATGATGAATACTTGTTGAGAAAATGATGGCAAAATAAGACATTCTATTGAATCTAATTCATACTCTCCTGTGACAACAAGTGGCATTGACAGAAAATATCTTTGCACTGGTTCTTCTGTTCAGGAGATAACTGAGAAGTTTAATCAACTTTTCTCTGAGGAAAAGGATGGTGCTTTACTTTTCATTTACTTTTTGCTGAACTAAACTCGACCAAGGGAATACCAAATCTTACATTGTCATATTTCTTCTTTTTTTGTTTTCAGAGAAAAAGGAGGCTCCTTTCTAAAAGCGATGAAGAAGACATGAGAGGTGCCATGGAAAGGGCTATGATAAGTCAAATGTTTGCATAGAAGACAAAATGAGGGTGTTTTAGAGAAGTTGTGAGTATTTTTCAAACAATAATTTTGTAAACCTTTAATGTTGGTCAATATGCAGAGGCCTCCCTTTTATCAAACTCTTTGGGACCAGTAAATTAACTCTGTTCTGTCAGGATTACACAACCAATAAATTAACAAGAAAGTTTTCTATAGTGAATGATGTCCCACTGTATATATTATCAATAAATATGTCTTTTTGCATAAAATTTTCCCCTCCTTTTGACCAGTGATAGTAGTCTTCCCTGGGACCGTGTTGACAATAACACTTGGTGTTACCATGATGATCTACTATCATGAACATTATATTTTAGATCACAACAACAAAGATATTCCAAATTTTGAAATGAATGGCACTGCTATATTTCTCAAAAGTGGAAAACAATTTTTTTTTTTTAAATGCAGCACTTAAATGCAGCTGCCTTATTATTGTGCTTTCTAGTTTCTTTGTTCTTGTAACATCTTTCCAGAGTAGATTGCTATTGCATGGCTATATACAATACCTGTTTTATCCAAATGATTTACAGGATCACATTCCATTCCTTATTTTGGGAATTATTTTCATTACTTTACATGGACTTGTGGACATATATTAGTCACAACTATTAATAGTCAATTAGCTGTTGTATGTATGACATTACATTCGTTTGCTCTCTGAATTGTGTGTATCAATATTTTTGATCAATATATCTTCCATTTCATTGAAAATGCAGAAATTAGTTTTTTATGCTTATCAGGATAAATCTTGAATAATTTTTCAAATTTTGTTCTTGATTTTTTTTCTTTTGCAGACAAACGAGGCCTACGAAAGAATAAGTAGCCAGGTGAAGGGGAACATCAATGAAGACCATTTTATGGGGCACAGAAGACTAGCTTTCAGTTTGATGAATTCCAAGCAGTGTTCACATTTCAAATCCTCTACCTGCGAGTTAGACCCGATTCCAACATATTTCCTCAAGGAATGCATCAAGGAATTAGCTCCAGTCATCACAAGGATTCCAAACTTGGTTTTGGACGCTTTCCTGATTCACTGAAGGAGGCTCATATTTCGCCAATTCTTAAGGGAGATGGACTTGAAAAACGGATCGATACCATTTCATTTGCTTTGCACTGAAATACATTCAGCAAACTCAGCTCAAAACCTCGACTAGATGAACATTTGACATTGTCAGCTTATGTGAATCATATCTGCAAAGCAGCATCATTTGCTTTGCTGAAATACATTCAGCGAACTCAGCTCGAAACCTCGACTACATGTAGATGAACATTTGACACTGTCAGCTCATGTGAATCATATCTGCAAAGTAGCATCATTTGCTTTGCATAAGATTGGGACAATTCTTCCCTTTCTTTCAAAGAGGTCCACATAAAGACTTGTTCATGCTCATATAGTTTCTCACCTTGATTTTTGTCATGGTATCTTATATGGTCTTCCTGATAATGACATTCAGAAGTTGCAAAGAATCCAAAACTCTGCGGCATGGTTGATTACTCGCACTCGACTTCATGATCACATTAGCTTAGATTTAGAAAAACTACACTGGCTTCCAGTAAAACAACGAATTGATTTTAAGATTTTGACATTGGTGTTCTTGTGCATGCAAGGATTAGGCCCTGATTACTTACAACAATTGATAAACAAATATCACCCGGCAAGAAACCTGCGCTCTCAGTCAAAATCCTCCTTAGTTTATCAACAAATTACTATAGTGCGAGATCTTTTTAACTGGCAGCTGCAGAGTTATGGAATAAATTACCTGGTCATCTTAACCAGGTTGATACAGTAGAAAATCCAAGAGTCTCTTAAAGACACATTTATTCGTTTGTTAAATTAGTACAATGTTATGACAAAGCAGTTATTCTTTCTCTTCTTTTCCCTCATGTCTGCTATTATCCCTTCTTTTCTTTTTTCTGAGCGCATATAGGGACTTAAATTTATTGTTGTGATATGCGCTATATAAGGATGGTTTATTATTATTATTATATTTCTTTGTCTAATTAATTATTAAGTTATTAATCTCAACCACTATATCAACCGGAAGATGAACAATTTATTCAAATATGGATGTTGTTATGGATCTGGAATGTACAATGACTAATTCATTATCTAATATATCTGAAGCAGTTAGCATTTAATTCCTAAAGATATTAACTTCTGCTACATTCTTTTTTCAAGTCATCATTTAGGAGATGCAACGAAATGAACAATAGTTTTGGGCAAGCATGTTAGCCTATATGAACTTAACAAATTTTCTTTTCCATGGAATATATAGTGCACACTTACTGATATTCTTCATAAACTTTAATGCTCATCTACCAACATTTACCATTTTCAGACTTAAATTGCTATAACTTGTAGCATCAATTTGTATTCATCAATTTTGTTCAAATTCAGAGGAAATATTTGTTTCGAGGAGGAAAACATTTTGATGATGGGTTTTAGGAGTACCTATATGGTGAACCAAAATATTGCAGTTTTTCAAGAAGTATTCTGATTTTTCAAATCACTTGTATCTCATTATGGAAACAGCAGAAAATTTCAAATAGCCATCATTAAATTGAAGTTATATAAACTTACAATTTACCTGTAAATTTAACAAGTGATATACCTGTACACTTCTGAGTAGTCTAGTAGTGGTTGGAGTTTGGATTTCTAACAATCTGTAATTTCTTGTTTCTACCCAATCCATACAACTTGAGTGTTTGTAATGTTAATTCTATTAAGGTTGGACATACTTGCAAAGTCATCATATATATGTACTTGTCTATCTATCAGTTTTGAACAAAAAAGGGCCAGTAAGGTTTCTCTTTTCATTCTGATGAATTTAAGAAATTCAACGAAAACTGCCCATGACGTTTTATTTGTGATCGCCTCTCTTTCTTTGAGAACAGGGTGTTCATATTTGTCGGTTTGGAGACTTCATTTTCTGTTAACAATTTTTAACAAACTCAGTAGGAGCTATGGTTTGTACTGTGTAGAGTACTTTCTATTACTTCATTTGTTCTTGATATAACACTTGACATCTATACTTTTGGTGACAAAATTTGTCTGATCACATTGCTTGTAAGATTTAAAAAAAAGCTTGATTGAATACTGATTTGAAGCCTCCAAACAAATCATTCGAAATCCTAAGATACTTGACCATAGATAGTAGGAAAATGCTCCACTTTTTGAAAAAGAGGGAGAGAATTTTGTTTGTGTTAACACCTGAAGCCTCCAGGCCTCTGTAACATCAAAAAGATTAATTTCCATTTGTTTAACCCTAGACTGGTCTGTTGCATTCTTAATCTGAATTGCAATCATATGTTAAGATGCGCCGACTGCTTTAAAGCTAAACATAATTAGATATCAAGGGAATTATTTGACAAACTAACTGATGACTAAAGATTGTTTTGAATGCCTCAAGCATTTGCTAACATTATTCAAATCGAACGTCATGTTTGCTTTTAATCTACTGAAAGTACAGGAATGCAGTTGGAGTGACTGATTGATTACGTTTTTTTTGGTTATTTTAGACAAGAATGTCATATTTCATAATATGTTTTGGAAAAAAATTGATATGTGTCACCTCTTTCTAACTTTGAAGGAATGAGAATTACCAAACTTACTGTTCCTGACAATTGCAGGCATCTTTTTCGTCAGGAAAGTGTACTTTTACCCCCACTTTCAACAGTAAGTTAGTTGTTGTATATTAATATAGGCCTCGGTCTTACCTTCATCGCAAAACACTTACACAAGAAGGTTGTTTAGTTATCTTTTAAGTTACAATTCCCTATATAGGGTCAGGTTTACCCTTTGTCTTTATTATCTAACTCTAATCTGGGGAAGAAAAATAAAACATTTATAAAACACTATAGAATCATTTGAATATTTCATGCATATGGATGATGCCCTGTGTGCTATATATTTCACAATTGTACGTTTACATTATACCTTTATTGTTAAAGTGTGTTTGATTTACATTTATTAAAACAACAAGTAAATATGCAATTGGTGTGTCTGGTCATTTCTGGCAAATATTTAGGGACAAGTGTTCTGTACGTTGCACTCATGTTTCTTTAATATTTTCTTTATTGTGTTGTCTGCATCTGTTTTCATCCCCTTTCTTTCTTACTTTAGTATATGTTATGTTTTCAGTCTTGCCCTATCTAAACAAGTTTTTCATATCATGTTCTGTCCACTCCTGTTTTATCTGATAATAGTAGAAGTAGTATTATTAGTAATAGTCATAGTCGAAGGCTCTCTCAAAGCGCTTTACAGATATATATATATATATATATATATATATATACAGATATAGATATATATAGTAGTAGTAGTAGTATGGTAGTAGTAGTGGTAGTAGTAGTAGTATAAGTATGAGTCGGCTAACTCGGTCCCGCTGAAAAACGGTCAGTTTCTGAAGGGTAGGGTTAGGGTTAGGGTTAGGGTAAAATGCACAATTACCACATGAATAACAACACTGTGCGACACATTATGTACAATAACACCATACCCAAAAGAAACGAACGAACTCATATGTTTAATTAATAACACAAGAGGGAGACCTTTATTTTTTAAAGACGTAACATAATTTTTTCCACACGCATTTTTTCTCGCTTTTGCTTCTATTACACTCATATAGCAAAAGAGTGTCTTCTTTGCGAATGAACCTTTAGGAAACATGTTCATGATGATAAAATATATGCTCACAAATCTGAAAACATTCAATACGTTTGGGAGCTGAAGGTTTTGTTGTTGGTGCACAGTGACACTTCTGCATGTTTTCCTATATAATCATATAGAAACCAAAAAGAAACGAGCTAAACCGATATCGACATAAATGATCTCTGATCATTCTAACCCCCCCCCCCCCAAAAGTTTGAGGCAACGATTAAATGTTTCGGTGAACCCTTTTCATGTTCCCAGATAATGCTTCTTCACATATTTTCGTAGATTTTCTTTTTTTGTATGCCGCACAGTTCCCAGTTACCCCGACAGACAAAAAATGGTAAATGACTATAGGAATAAACGTTTATAAATACAATTAAAGCACTGCGAGTTCCAGAAATTTCAACAAAGGCAAATGAAAAGATTTTCAATAAATTACAAAAGGAATTAGCTCTGTCAAAGGTTTTTAAAATGTTTAAAAGTGATGTTTGCTGTTAAGCTATATTATCAAATAAAATCAAATGATGGGGTGTTCCAGCATATCATCCAAGAAGGTCTTTTATGGGAAATATGTGGCGAATAGAAAAAGAATAGCAACGAAAATTCCACCTTTCTAAAAGAATAGGATTAATGAATATTTTGTCTAAATCTCGTCCTTATCCGTCCATAAATGACTTCAAAACGTTTGCGGTGCACAGTTTCGTGGGCTATAGCAAGTACTGTGCGACGTTTTTGCGTGCAAATATCCGTAGAAAAAATAATCGATTCAAATTAGCGAAAGCGAACGAAAACTGAATTCAAGGCTCAAATCTTGTCGCATAGTGTAATGTTCCAGAGCACTAGAGTGATAGGAGAGGGAGGTAGAAAGAGAGAAAGGGAGACAGTGGATAGATGGAAAGTAAGATATTTGGAGATTCAGAGAAATTCAAAGAGGAGAGTGAGGAGTAGGCTGGCAGGCAGAAAAGAGAGAGAAAGAGAAAAAGTGGAGGGGAGGGGTAAAAGAGGAGAGTGAGGAGTAGGCTGGCAGGCAGAAAAGAGAGAGAAAGAGAAAAAGTGGAGGGGAGGGGTAAAATAGAGAAGGAGAGAGAGGATAGATGAAGGGTAAGAGATTGGGAGATTCTGAGAGATTCAAAAAGGAGGAGAGGAACAGTACGAGGAGGGGGGAGGAGGGAGAGAGGGAGAGAGAGAGAGAGAGAGAGAGAGAGAGAGAGGAGGGTGGTAGAATAAGAGAGGGAGGGAGAGAGAGAAGATAGATGAAGAGTAAGAGATTGGGAGAAAAGAGGAGAAGGCGAGGAACAGTACGAGGAGGGGGGGGGGGAGAGAGAGAGAGAGAGTGTGTGTGAGAGAGAGAGAGGAGGGTGGTATAATAAGAGAAGGAAGGGAGAGAGAGGGGATAGATGGAGATCAAAGATTTCAAAAAGATTTTCAGTGCAAAGGAAAAAGAAAAGGAGAGGGAGAGCGAGGAGGGGAGAGAGATGTGAACAATACACCTGCAGTAAATGTAACAGGAGAGAACTGGTCCAGATTTAACACGGTAAAGATATAAAGCAGTCATGTACGAGAAACTGTTCAATAGTATCATATTTAATCATTTTGAATATTTATTTTACATCCATATCCTAACTCCATCTTTACCCATGGTTGATACACAACAAATCAAACAAGTTTGTACATACACAATATCTTAATACTTTTTTTATTCAGAAGAGTGGAAATTTACTCCATAATGAAATATAAAATGTTAATATACGTTTATTGGACATTTTCAATACTTACATAAACAGACAAAATACCAATTGTATTATTTTCGTCCATGACCAATTTACATTTGTATTTTTCTAATTGACCTGAACTTGAATCTTCTTCAAAGTGGTGATTTTAATAACTCTTTTGGGAGTGGTTTCCACTCCACACAAAGTGATCCTTGGTATGACTCCACAAGGTATGGAGAAGGCTAATCTGGCCTGGGGGGTATTTCATAAAGCTGTTCGTAAAGTTACGCATGACTTTACGAATGACTTATATATGAAAAGCCAAATGGGACGCTCAATCATTTTTAACTGCATCAACTAAAGTTGAACTGTGCAGATGTAGATGAACATTCTTATCATAACAAATATTTTTGACTCAAAGTATGTTTGGCCATAATTTTAATGAGGTTATTGGAAATATAGTTACACTTTGTTAAAACATTAGGAAAACACTTTGGGCATCCTCTCTGGCACTTCATATTCAAGTCGTTCGTAAAGTCATGTGTAACTTTACGAACAGCTGTTGACTAACTTTATGCATACTTCTTGAACAAAAGTTGCTCTTCACACCACAAAAGCTTGCCAGAAGCTTGCTAGACATAGCACCAACTAGAATATGTGGAGTGGATTACATCCATTGAGATGCATGTTATATACAAGATGAAATAAATAGAATTCAATTGAGCCGATTCCCACACTGCAGCAATAAAAGAGAATGGTTACATGTCATTTTTCTGAATGTTAGTTGTTTAATAACGTTCATATTTCTTAGGGTTCAAACATGCACAGCTTGCCAACCCCAACTAAAAAAAAATCCTATTCTTTTCCCCCAAAAATCCTATATTCAAAATAAATATCCTATTTTTGACTGATAAATACTTTCTTTCCGCGAACATGCGTTTTTGTTGTTGTTGTTGTGTTTTTTTTTTTTAGGGGGGGGGGGGGGGGGGGGGGGGGGGTTGCCAATATTCATAGTTTCCACATACAGGAAGAATTTTTTTAAAAGATCGTTGGTTGAATATGCATGATTTTGTCATGACTGTTGTGTTCGATGAACCAATGAACATCGCCAAATTGCTGATGTGAGATGCTTGTAGGATACTTAACAGGAGAGAATTGGCAGTTGTTATTGTTGGAAAATCGTATTTTATTGAGGAAAAAATCGTACTGTCCTATTTACTTCTAAAAACCGTACGAAATACAATAACAAATCGTACTGGTCGGCAGCTCTGCACATGTAATTCCCAAAATGACATGTCTAAAAATGAAGTTCATGTCAGGGTTCATAATTCCAAGAATAAAGTTGGGTTCACAGTTCTCAAAATTGAATAGCACTCATAATTCTGGAGAGAAAAAAAGGATACATAATTCTGACAGTTCATTATTTAAAAGTGAAATAGAAGCCCGTTTCATTTTTCGGAATTACGAACCATTGGAATAATGCATGAAATGCTTAAAATTATAAACCCCATTTTCTTTTTTGGAATTATAAGCCCCCTGACATGAGAAACATGCTTTTTGAAATTATGAAGCTTCAGAAAAAAAAAGAACTTGCAGAAAAAAGGTCCCCCCCCCCCCGACAAAACACACCTTAAGCGCCATGCGCACCGAAAGGTGGACCTGTGCGCTATACAAGTAGCCACTATTATTATTATTATTATTATTATTAATAATCCCGTGACCCTGATTATCAATAATCACATTGGCATTCATTCATATTGCTCAAAATAAACTTCTGTTATATCACATGTACATCCCACATTTATAATTCATGTACTAAAAACATCACCACAATTTGAAATAAATGAAAACATATAAATGAACAGAAATGTATCTTGTCAATTTTTGGTATGATTTGACAAAAGAGATGTTTCCAATACATAGACACCAAAAATGGTCCCTTGAAGCAGTGAAAAAGCCTTATCTTAGTAAATTTTGAGAAATTGAAAAGAAACAAGAAACACGGCAGTACCAAAATGTCCAAAAAGCAGTAAAAAAGGTTCATTTTTTTAAACTCAGAGAAATCCAAAAATGGATTTCATTACTACTATATAAATTTTGGATTGTATCTCACACAAAAAATTCCACCGCTTTTGGCAAGTTACAAGATGACACAAATGAGCTTAGAAACTCCAATATGTCTCTTTGATGATGTAATAGTGTGTTTCTCTGCTGTCAATATCAATCAAGTTTCACCAAGTCTAAACTAATTCCTGCAATGATATGAATAGCAGGGATTAAGGTTTGTGTCGCAAAGGATGCACTAAACTCCAGAACATTTTTTTTTGCTGGTTTTTTTTCTCCTAATTTTTTTAATTAATCAATTTCTATGTTATGTGTAAATGAATTACGAGTGCCAATGTGCTGTGGGAACTTGTAATGTATACTTTTCAGCTTCCATTTAACCCTATTACATGTACACTTACAGAGTATAGGTACATACCGGTAGCTGCATCTGCAATACACATATTCTCATGGCCTGAGGATCATTCACCTTGATGATACCTTAGCAAACTCAGGTTATTCTAAACTATTAAAAAAAAAAATCCTGCACTGCTGCACTTGATATACTTCCCCCTCCACAACATTTACATATTCATGAATATGCATAGATATATTTGTAACAAATTTGTCAAACAAATAAACATGTGAACTGAGAAATTATACTACAAACTGACAATGTATCACACTGACACGTTAAAAAAAAAAACAGCGAAAAGTACTGTACATCTTCATCTAAACCTGTTTACATAAATAACGTTGATTCATATTAATTTCTTAGCATTAGACACATTTCAGCTTATTGGCTGTGTCATTTCAGAATTACGGTTCAACTGTTAAGCGCTTCTATTGACAAGAATAAAAATAGAGCAATGAACAACTTGACCCAAAAATGTTGTTTTTAAATATAATTTGAAATGATTTCAACAAACATCTTGTTTGTACAATGTGTATATACTTTTCGCCCCGTAATGCTTTGTAACTACGGCCTGCACAAATATCAATTACACAGCATTATGCAACATGCAATTACTGAAGAGTATATTTTTGAATGAATTAGTATCTCCTTTTTTGAGTTGTAAAATATTAACAGGAATGTACATGAACCATGTAAGTCTTACAAAATTAAAAATATATACCGGTAAGTGGAAATTCAGACTTTGCGATGTAAAAAAATGAAAACAAAAGTAAATCTTCAATACAATACAGGGGAACTGGTATCAAGGGCCCCAGAAAATACCCTTGTGATAATTAAATCTTGCCACTTAACACCCAAAAAACGAATAAATAAATAATAAACAAATAATAAATAAATACAAGAATTGGCACAGTGGGCATTGAGGGCAAACATGTAAATGGCAAGTTCTTGCAGGATAACAAAAATAAAGACAAAAAATAAATACAAATAAATAAATGAATAAAAAGAAGTAATACAGGCAAAAGTAATCTCACAACAGTTTTGATTGAGACAAGGTTCACGCATACAATTTTTCTATCATGAGTGGTTTATGCAGTTAACTATTAATACTTTCAGAGAAGGTGCATAGTAATCCAAACATTGTCAAGTTGAGTTAATAATCTTGCAGCATGTTTCACTATTCAATGGTGAATCATAAAAAACATAATTTTTTAAAATTTCAAAACAGAGCTTACATAGATGGTAATAATAAAACAAATGTACATGTAGCTATTTCAGGGTTGTCATAAAAAAAAATTCGATTTCCCTCACAATCAAGTTTCAATATTCCGGGATCAATACAGCCCCATACCTTGAATTCTGCGTATGTTATGCCTCTGATAAATGTAGCTCTTTCTACTCACTAGACCGTATCACAGCTGAAAACTTGAAGAACAATGTTTCAGTCCATCTCGTGTATGTTTCTGCTGTTGCGTGCAGCTCCGTCAACGAAGGTCCTACTCTATCTCATTTTACAAAAGACCGGTTTACTACCATATTCCAATTTTATAATTATTGGTTTGACACCCTAAAAGCTTGTCTGAGGCTTGCCAGACACGGCAACAAGTAACGTATGCAGACTGGATTCCAAGTATCGTAGTGCATTCATTAATAATGGAATACCGGTACTTTGTCACTAGTAAACAAGTAAACTGGTTTATTCTAATGCTAAATATATCACCTGACGAAGTGTAGCAGCGGCACACGAAACGTCGTGATCTTTCAGATCCCTTGTTGACCATACATTGCGAGACAAATGAATGTCATTAGCAATATTATTTTTGATGGTTTATTCTAATTTACATTTCTCATAACTGATGACTTACAATATCATACATGTATGTATTTCTACTGTTCCACCTCCATCTATAAAGGTCCACCATATCCAAATTGAATAAATACCATTTCTACAATGAAGTTCACATTTGTATTATTTCACAAATATTAGCCTACAGTCCCACACCTCTCATGTAGGTGTATGATGATGAAATTCATCTACTCAGTCTGTACAACAAGAAGACGAGACAGGTTTGATCCACTGTATCTCACTTGAAGAAAGACCATTTTTTAAACAAGTCAGTCGATTGACAGTTCTAATATTTCACAAATATTTCCCTACAGTCTTACACCTTACATCTCATGTAGGTTAGTGATGATGAATCTTCATCTACTTAGTTTGTAGAAGGAGAAGATGAGACAGCTAGCAGAGAGCGTCATGAGGGTCCCCCATATCCAGGTCGGTGAACCCATATATTCACGGATGGCCAGCTGTCAAAAAAAAAGGTTGAGAAAAGGTACATGTAAAATAATATTTTGTGAGCTTTTTCAATTTTGTTTGTATCCCGAATAGACCCATTCACTGATTTTATGCATATTTCTTGAAGGAAAAATACTCTTGACAACCCACATGGTTGCTAGGGGAGGACCTGATATAGCAACAGCTAATGTTTGTAAAGTGGATTCCATCAACAGAGATGTCATAGCAGGTGAATGGAGAGAATCACGCATAAATCTAAAACATTAATAATAATAATAATAACAACATTTATAATGCGCACATATCCACCCCAAGAGATGCTCAAGGCGCCTAAAAAGGTAAGTACATTGAACGAAAATAATTTAATAACAGGTCTTTTGTCGAATGAAAAGGAATGGTTTTGTATTTCTACTATGACAAGATCATAATGGGCATTAGGACTATTGAAATACTATTATTATTATCAGGTGAATGAAATTCTTTGTATTGAGGCACTTCACAAAGACTTGTGTATTAAATTTGGTAACATTACTGAAACAAGCATTGTCTGATAAGATAAGAATAATAATACTCTTGCAAAATCTGAGTCTCATATTTCATTTAAATATCTCTCTTGTTGAATTGACATGCAGAATGCACTATATAAAACAATTATTGACTGCTTATTTTTCAGGTCAAGGTTAAAACACCAGAGATTCTCTACCATCCCGAGACTGCACTGTGCCCGTCAACTTTGTATAATTGTTTTAACCATGCCCCTCCAAGGCTCAAAGCAGTCAATATTTGTTAAATAAAATAAGTGACAGCACCTTGATACCTGTGGAAAAGGTATTATATTATATCAATCCAATTACAGTCAAACCTGTCTACAGCGACCGCCCAAGGGAAACACAGAAAGTAGTCTTTGTAGACAGTACATGTTTTAATGAGAAACTATTTTCAAGGGAAACAAAAAATGTGCTTGTTGTAGACAGGTGGGCACTAAAGCAGGTTACTATTATTATTACAATTAAGCAATTTTCATAAAATTACCCATCCACCCTTGTTAACAATCCAGTGGGCGAATTTGATGACAAGGAACTTGACAACTTCTTTGATCAGCTTGTTGATCCAGCTAGGAAAACTCTTATCCATAATGGTTTCAATTGCCTGGAGAGAGAGAGAGAGAGAGATAGATAGAGAGAGAGAGATAGATAGAGAGAGAGATAGATAGAGAGAGAGAGATAGATAGAGAGAGAGAGGGAGAGAGAGAGACAGAGAGAGATAGAGAGAGAGAGAGAGAGAGAGAGGGGGGAGAGAGAGAGAGATAGAGAGAGAGAACAAATAGAAAGATAGATTGACAAATGAGATGAAAATGTATATTCCCTTTTAGGATAGCACTCAATGTACAACTATAGACAAATATAAATGCTTCTCCTCCTCCTCTTCCACTACTACTACTACTTCTACTACTACCACCACCACCAATACTACTACTTCAATCACTATCAATATGACTACCACTTACCCTGGCACACATCCTGTAAGTGAAGTAGAAGAGACCAGCTATTGAATAACAACCACCATCACCACCACTACTGCTACTACTTTTACTTTCATCACCATCATCACCACTACTACTTCTACCACTATCATCACTACCACCACCACCACCACCACCACTACTATTACTACTTCTACTTTCATCACCATCACCACCACTACTACTTCTACCACTATCATCACTACCACCACCACCACTTCTATGAACACTTACCCTAGCACACATCCTGTAGGCAAAGTAGAAGAGCCCAACTATCCTACCCCATGTGATATCACCATCTCCAAAGATGACATGTGCCACTGCTATGATTGCCTCGATGGGTGAGTCGACTGGAACAGAGCTTATCATCCTGAAATAGAGAGACAAGAACATCCGGTTATTTGAAACTCTGAAAAAACGATTACAGATCTTTTTGATACAGTAGGCTTACGGTTGCTCCATGTGAGAGGGGGAGGATTGAGGAGTCCAGAGAAGGACTGTTGGTAATCTTTAAAGTAGATATTCATTGATTATAAAAACTAACTTTATTTTCATTATTGCAAAGTTGAAACTTTGATTCGACAAGGTTGTCAAAATTCAATGCTTGGAAACATTCAAAGTAATGATTATTATAAATTACAAAACGCTTAAATACAGCCCCGGCATAGCACCTGAAGAGCTCTCCGAACGCTGCTGAGATGTGTGAGTTCACAGTATGGACATGATTTGCACAAGCAGACGATGTCCCATGACATCTCACACATTTTCAGTGCCTGTGTTTTTTCTCTT
This sequence comes from Strongylocentrotus droebachiensis, assembly GCA_035222895.1. Classification (NCBI taxonomy): domain Eukaryota; kingdom Metazoa; phylum Echinodermata; class Echinoidea; order Camarodonta; family Strongylocentrotidae; genus Strongylocentrotus; species Strongylocentrotus droebachiensis. The sequence goes on from JAVYIG010007565.1 coordinate 25,368, forward strand.
ACTTCACCACCGTAAGGCTAAATGTATAATCTATTGCCTCACTCTAAACCCGCGCATGTTTTTATTTTTATGACAAATGCAGCGATACAAAAATAAAGGAATCTGTCGCTTGTAAACAAAATGAGACGCCATTGTATATTCAGCTGCACACACCGCAGTATGTTCGGCGTTTCAAGAGGGAACAAATGCCGTCCTTAATATCATTCCGGGGGTTTTTCAAATTCAAAGTCTGGTTTCTTTGATTGTTAATTAACCCCTATCATGTGTATTTACAAGCGAAAGATTCTAGTTATCAGAATCGGGTCATTTCCCCTTTTGAATGGTTTGACATGCCATTACATTTATATACACTAAACTCATTATAATTTGACAAATAATAGCTTTGCAATTCCGTTCATTCTTTATGGGATGTCGTCTGCTTGGGCAGTATAGGACCATATATTGACAACGAGACGTCATTAAAACATCGTTATTTTTCCCGCGAATCTCTCGTATATCCCAGCTGCTATGGAGGTGGTTGTATTTGTATTTTTATAAATCACCCGATATGTAGTTGACCTAAAACTTGTACGATGGCCATCTATTAGCTTACCAGTTTCTAGTGATACATTAGTTGACATATTTGTGATTTTCTTTGAATTTCACCTTTAAAGAGTGTGTGTAGCCCTGAAAAGGATTGTCGGTAGTCCTGAGAAGGACTGTTGGTTATCTTTCTTGAGCTTAAAGTTCTAAAGAGAACTATAGAGCCGGTAGGAGAGGATGGTGCAACCGTTAACCGTAAGCCTACTGTATATCTACATCACCATGCAAGCCGATACTTATAGCGGCATATATCTGTTTTATTTGGCTTTTTTTTATAGATATGTACTCAAATTGTACTTTTGTGTAAAGTGCCGTTATGTGATTTATTATCTTTTACACTTATGTGCCTTGAGAATATGATTTAAAGTCAATTTGGTGCCTTACAAATCTTATATTATTATCATTAATATTATTCTGGGACGAATACTAATTTTTACTATTCGAATATTCATGCAAACAGGTATTCAAATAGTTCGATTATGTCGAATACCAAGTTCCATAGTCAATCGTGCAATCAGTCTCCTGTAAGCCAAGCACTCACCTCTGCAGCTCTCGATCCCTGTCTAACGTGTCTCCGATTGACCTCAACATGACCCCGACCTCTGACCAGACGACCTCTTGCTCACTCGGCACAGCAAGCCCCGCCCTCAGGTCATCCAACCCCGGAGCATCGGCAAAGCCATCCTGCTGGAATCGTTCTACGATGAAATGCTGAAGGAGAACAGTTGCTTGCTCCCCGACGTCATCGCGGCTCACTTGGCGTTCAAGTTGGATACGTGTCTGCTCAAAATGCAAACTTGTCGTTGCTATTGAATGAAACCAAAAATATCATTGAATATGTTTCCCAATTAAAATCATTGTAGATTTCTGTATTGACCAGGGCCGGTATTCAATCAAATACTTAAATACAAAACTTAAACTGTTTACTTAGTATTTGGCTCAAGTAATTTACCTAGCCAATTTTGCTCTTCAATTCAAACTTTTGGTTAAGTATTTTACCCTACATCTGAGACAGTTCCCTACCAGACTTAAGCCAATTATTTTTAGGCCTTGATTTGTAGGCATAACCTGCGTACAATTATGTTAGCGCACATTTATTGCGACGCGTTAATTGCGCATTTCTTTCGATCGACCGTGTGATGTCACAATACTTATCAATAAGTATTTTACTTGGATTTTGTCTTACAATGTACATGTAAAAGTCTAATATGCGATTTGAATACTAGATACCGGTTAGTAAAGTTCTTGATTTACTTAATAAATTACTTACTTCTTCTAAGTAATGAATTGAATACCAGCCCAGACCCTTAATTCGCAATTTAGTGTCACCTTTTCTTTTTGTGATGTTTATATCTTTTGATCCAAAATGCTCTGAATTACAAGTCATACATGAGTCACAATTTCTGTTGCAGTACATTGTGCCGTAAATAGGCAAAACCGAATACAATCTGGGATCACTATTTTTATTTACAACTTCAGGTACAAAGGACAGAGCCCAGGGAGGACCTGAGTTCTGTGCGTGAGCATATTATTGCAACATTTAGTCTGCCGATGAGTTGTGTTAACTTGAGCTTCATTTAATCTTATCCTGCCATAATGAATACAGCCTAATGTCACAGGGTTAATCCCCATTGTGCCAACCCTCAAATCCCTCTGTGCCAAGTGAATTTTGAGATAATATCGGATTAACGGGATGGTACTATCAATAGTGCGTGCGAAACACTAGGCACAGTGCAATGGGCATGAACAATAACTGCTATTACGAATGCGAGAATGCATGGACTAAGCAGATATAAAGCGGTAGCTCGCTCGCATGAATTAAGCAACCAATCGATAGCGCACTCGCGTGTACAAAGCACTATAACGGTAGCGTGCAAGCAGCCTTATGGCAGGATATGAGTTAAGAGAGCATTTGAAATTGTAATTTCCATGTACACAAGTAATATATATATCACTCATTCACCTACTGAACTGCTCTCCTGACAAATCTAAACTTTGGAAGAGAGAGTTCTGATCAATATAAGCCAACCGCACATTACATGACCTCACTACCATCGGATATTGGAAGAGTCAGAAAATGCATTCAACATGAACATTGAAACATGTAAAATCTTCAAAATCAAAGTTTGGAATATGAATAATATATTACAAAATTTGAGGGACTGCAAGCTCCCTTGAAGGAGGAAATCTCATTTCGACTGAGAATCCTCATAAAGTGTTTTAATTGTGTGACTGTTTGTGATTTGAAGCCAATTTGGCTTTTAAGCCAACTATTTTGATTATTAGTGTAAGAGTTAAAATTAGACTCATTCCCTATTTGTATTTGTCACAATTACTATTTGTTTTTGTAGTCTCTTCATATTCATTTCACATCGTTTACATATTCATCTCCTCCATTCATCTCCTCCACATACATGTACCAAGTTTTAAAACAGGTGATATGTTCTCTTCTCATTCTTGTGTGTATGCTTTACATATATCCACTTCTTACTTATCATTGGTTCTCTTCTCCTTTTCCTTATGAATATTCAGTTTTATTCTTAAATCCTATTTTGTTATTGGTTGATGATGCATTTTATTTGAATAAACTTTGCATGAGGCTGCACATGGACAGCATGCGACATGTACAATAAAACACATGCAGAGCTGGACTGGACATAAACTGTGTGAGTTGTGTTGATTTAGGGCTCTGTTATCCTTACTATAATTTGGCTAATCTTGTGTGTATGTATGTCTGTCCTTCCGTTTGTTTGACGGCGCTTTTCTCTGTAGTCTTCCACTCAATCGAGTGAGAATTTCGCCCATTCCCAGTTTTAAAACCTCCAGATTGCCATAAAGAGGTATATTTTAACCAATTTTGTCTATTTGGGGGTTCTAAATTTAAAATACGTAAGTTTCTATTCGCTGATCCAACAGGGAATAGGAATGCTTTGTACGCACATTGTGCAATGAGGATCAGCGCACACGCGGGGTTTCGATTTTCGCATGCAATGCATGCAGCTACGTGCTCCACAAACAGTTACTACGGGTCGGCACGTCACATGAGCGGGCAGCTCTTACCGAATCTCTGCATGGAGATTAGGCTTAATTTATAGTCCTTTTGGAAGTTGCGTCGGAATCACACGAGTATATAGGCCTACATGCAATAGTTGGCCGGGCTTTAATATCTGAGAGGAATTAAATTACATGATTATATTTTGAAATGCTTGGCAAACGAACCATCCAGTTCAGAGATTCTGCAATGTATTTTGCGTTACTAATTATTTTTGATTTTGTGTATAAATATTATTGTGTCTCACTAATTCGAAAATGATGTATTTGCCAGGTTGTGTATCTGGACACTTGATTTTAATCACCTAAGTAATAGTCTGATTTTCAGACCCTTTTACTGAATGGTTGTACGTTTTGTGCTGCACAAGTATGGGTTATTGATGTAGACAATATTGCTCATGAGGTACCTGTTACAGCTCATTTGTTGTATGTTGTTACCAAAGAAAAAAGATGTCGGTCAGCCACTCAATGGTGTCTGATGACAGTGAAGTCTAGAAGTACTGGATGCCAATTGTGTCCCTAAGGTACACATTTGTTTTGTGGATACCCTTCCCCCCCCCTGATAATAGGTACCCTTTTCTGCAAAAAGGACCCCTAAAATTGGGTACAGGTTTGGTGGCTTCCGAATGGCACAGCCCCGTCGGAACAGCAAATCTGCCAAGTGCCCCCCCCCCCCCCAGCAATCCCTTTGATAAAAAGCTTAATTTTAATTGCTCATTCATCCCTTTGATCATTCCCGGATCATTTCTTTGATGAAAGGTCAGTTTGTTACGGGTAAAATCTGCTAGTTCTTTATAAACAAAAGTTGTTCTGGACAACCAGGAAGCTTGCCTAATGCTTGGTCAACATAGCAACAAGTAGAGTCACGGGTCCAAAGTATGGTCACAGTTCTAAACAAGCGCCAGTAATGTATGCAGTGTGGATTCCAAATTTGGTAATTCATTCATTGAAAAAAGTTAAATGGAATAACTCATCACTAGGTCCCCAGCAAAGAAACATCCATAAATTTGAATATGTAAGTAAACCAGTGTATTGGTAGGCCGTAGGGTGTCAGATCGCGCACCTGTTTTTGTGTGCTTAAATCCTTCCCTCAAACATTGCACACATCCCTATGCAGTATGCAGTTCACGTGCATTGCACACTCATGCAAAATTGGTCAATGTTTTTATTACCAAATTGAGATTCAAACCTTTATTTTTTGTGATCCTGAAGGCGATGCACAACAAATGAGGTGTCATATGAAAGAGCATGTTTATCTCCATATTCCCCAAAGTGGGTCGTCTCAGAACTCTAAAAATATAAAAACAGCGATTTTAACATTGTTTCCATTAAAGGTAATACAAAGTTTTGGGGAATTTTGAAGATTGGGTGAATAGTGAATCTTTACAATTTTGATTTTTTTGGATGCCCCTGTGGATGAATTATTAGCACACAAAAAATTAACCCCTAAAACACTTCTGTTTTCGAGAGAAATTGAATATAAAAATTTACCGGTGCTCCCGGTAAATTTTGATTAATTTCAAATAGCGCCTACGGCCGTACAATGGTAGCTGCGACCATGAAAACTCAGAATATATAGTTGTGATATATAATTTCAAAACGGGAATAGCTAATCGGTCGATTTTAGTCCAGAAACATTGTTTCGTAGCTAAATTGATATCTTGACCTTGAGAGGGAGCTATACAACATAAAGAGTTTACTATTTATAATTTCATAACTTTAGACTCAAATTCAATCGGGACAACGATCAATAAATATTGTAGGAACGCATATGCTTCCAATATGTTAATTTGAATCAAATTCATGACCCCATACCAAAACTTTGTAATACCTTTAAGGCTGTGCATAACTGTGTGATGAGGTACTCGAGTACACTCCCAGGCAGGGCTCAAATTAATTTTTTGTCCACGGGGGATCCTCAAAAAAAAAAAGAGCCCCTGTGAGCCTTCTCACGGGGGCTCTTTTAGTGCTGACGGGGGCTTTTATTTTAATACAAATTTCCATTGAATTGGTACCCATGAAACGCCTAAATTCCTTAGTATTTTATCATTATCATTTAATTAAGTCGGCATTTTCCCTCCTAGAAATTTACTTGTTACATACCCCGGTAGCTGTTATTGACTTTTATCCCCGTGATGACATTCTCTCCATTTCTTCCCGTTTTGCACATAATTTCTCCTCATTATTCGGAGCAACCTTATTTACATTCTTTCTTTACTTTTAGTCTTTACCATATCCTTCTAAAACACAAGGGCGGATCTAGCTTTTTGCTAAGGGTGGGGGGGGGGGGGGGGGTAACCCAAATACGATGTGGAGCATCTTCAACGAGCCGCATAGCGGCGAGGCGACTTTTGTTGTTGCTATTTAGAACCCTGTAAGTGATGTTTTCCTGGCATCTACTGACATCTACTAATTAAATACTGTGTAGGTCTGGACACATGATAGCATTTTTCTATGCACATCCCATTTCCACTTGGCAGCCCAAGGGGGGGGGGGGAGGTTAAACCCCCTAAACCGCCAAGATCCGCCCCTGCAACATCTTTGGTCTTCTTCTTCTTCTCAATATTGATTTACTGGTCGATTAACATTATTTGCTGGTCTTTTAGAATCACCAGATTTCAGAGGATTCACACTTTTCACAACGAAAAACTTCTCCATGTCCTTGCGCGATCGTCTCTAGCTCCAGCAGATATTAGGCGTTAGCATGCACACCGGTACTACCGGAGCAGTATAGCCACTGCTGACGGCCGCACTGAAGCTTCCATTGTTTTTTATATTGGTAATACTCATAGAGATGGGAGAGATAGCGCCATCTAAGCTCCATTTCATTGGTTTAAGGTTTGAAAATTGATACCCAATATTGTGTTAAAGTTATATCAGAAAAGATAATCTTTATTTTATAATTCCACGGGGGCGATTTTTAATTTTCAATCGCCCCCATGAGCAACCTGACGGGAGCGATTATGGACCTCACGGGGGCGAATCACCCATTACCCCTGTGTATTTTGAGCGCTGCTCCCAGGCTTACAGGCGGATACTCGGACGCCATGTTCTTTTTGTTGCCATCACCATACTACTGCAGAAGTATCCCAGGTCCGTCTCCGAAAACTCACGCGATTTTACTTCAAGTTGCAGTTGAAGGCCCCGATTTAATAATAATAATAATAGTAAACAATGCTGTTTTTAAAACCAAAGATGACAGACTACTTTTCCTCCGAGTCCAAACAGAAATCTGAACATTTGGTCCCAGTTTCTGAGTGGTGAGTTCACAGTGATTGAGCTGGAAACATTATTACCCACCAGGTGCCAGGTGAACAAGTGAACGGGGGTATTCGAGTACGAGAAATCGTACTGGAGTAGTTGTCAACAGTGCGAGTACTCAAGTTTTTGAGTACTCGTCGCAGCCTTAAATTCCATGGAAACTTGGAGATTTTCCACTTTTGAGAATCGACCCCCGAGGGATAATTAGTTCAAGGCGTAAGGAATATGTTGATGACTTGATGTGCTTATTTTTTCGCTTGCCCCAAAGGATCACCTACGATTTAAGTTTGAAAATACCCTTCCCCCACTTTTAGCATATCGCCTAATGCAGCTGTTGAACAAAAATTATAATTTTGCATGTAGACCCTACCACTTTTTTGGATGGATATTGCCTAGATTTCGGGGGACCGTATCTCTTCATAGAGACATCGGTGAGTCTTGAAATTTGAAATGTGTTCTTCTGAGAAGTTGATTTTTTCAGTTATCCAACCATAATGGTGAAAAACAATCCAACAGGGAAAATTGAAAAATAGTTGAGACAACCTATTATAGGATCATAGACGAATGGTTTAGTGTGCCGTGCGGCTTAGATCATTTACTCACCATCAGTTTCATCGCAAGGACTTTCAGCACCCCCTTCAGCCATTGCTACCGTCCGTCTGTCCACCTGTTTATAATGGGATGGAAAAGACCAGAGCAGAGAGGGAAAAAGAGAAAACCGGATTAACAGTGCAGAGACATCAGACGGAGAGAAGCAAGGGGATGAGGGAGAGAGAGAGAGAGAAAGAGAGAAAGAAAGATAGAGAGAGAGAGAGAGAGAGAGAAAGAGAGAGAGAAAGATAAAAGAGATATCACATATATCACTGTTATCACATATCTAGCAATGGCGCTTCTCAAATTTAAGACTTTTAGTTTTACTTTTAACTCGAGGCCTTAATTGGCTGTACCAAATTTTTCGAGGCCCACCTTAGAAAAAAAAGAAGAGAAAACAGTGACAATATAACGACGCAAGAAATAGAAAACAGATTATCTGATAAATTGGTCTTCTTTAGCAGTAGATTTCTTGCATTTCTAACCCTTAAACCTTAAACACGCAATCCATTTCCTTGTAGTCCACGCCTATTAATGTTGCATCTCATTTTGATCATAAATCACAAATAACCACAAATTATTAAATACATGGGACCATATTAATTGACCAAGTCCAAGAACTGCTTCCAAACATCACAGTTAAACACCATTTTCACACAAAATATACATTATTGCACGTCTAAATTACCCACTAATTTAGATAAACAAATTTGGAAATAGACATAAAATTCTTACGAAAGATTGTCCTCAATCAAATGAGAAATTTATGGGATTTCTGACTGTCAGTCTCGCAATCACTGTGACTCATTTCTCAATATATATTGTGCGTTGTTAACACGTAGAGGGCAGCAATGCACAATGTGAAGCTGGAGCTGCTGAAAATAAATCAGTTTCTCTAATCTATTTTTGTTGTGTTAAAAAGAAAAAAAAAGAGACTATTGGAGCCACAACTGATAAAAAGCATTAGTTGCTACTAAATTATTTTTAAAAATCCGAAGAAATTTTAATAGTTAATATTTTCCTGAAGATAATTTATCACATGCCCAGTATGAGATTGTTTTATGCGTATCTTGAATGACAACTATAATAAATAAATGTTTTCCATTAATTTGTAAATACCCAATCAATACAATCAATACATATTTCAAAAAAAAAGAGAGAGAGAGAGAGAAGAAAAAGAAGGGAAAGAAAAAGGGAAGGAGGAGAGAAAGGGAAAGAAAGAAGAGGAAGGAAGAAAAGAAGGGGAAAGAAGGACACCAGGGGGGGGGGGGCGAAAGGGCCTTGCCTCCCAGGCTGTTGCCCCCCCCCCCCCCCTATCAGCAAAATAAGAGAGAAGGAAGGAAAGGGAAATAAAAAGGAAAAAGAGGAGATAAAGGGAAGGGGAAAAAGAGGAAGAACAAAATAAAAGAAGGGGAATATCAGTTGCAATTTTCCCGCCCAAAGCCCCCACCCCCCATCAAACCTAAAAGAGAGAGAAGGAAGGGAGGGGAAGGGAAAGAGGAGAGAAAGGAAAAAAAAAAGAGAAAGAAGAAAGGTAGGGGAGACCAGTTGCGAGATTTCCCGCCAACAAGGTGTAGATCTGGAGGGGGGGAGGGGGGGGGGGGGGGGCTGGGGAGGCATCCCCCTCCCCCCCCCCACCCAATAAAATTGATACCGGTGATATAAACAAAATTCCGAAATGAAGTTTCAGAGATTTTTCCTCATTTTTTTAGTTAATTATACTTTTGTATGCGTTTGTTGGAATCTCTCTCTCTCCCTCTCTCTATCTCCCTCTCTCACCCCTCTCTCTCTCTCTCTCTCTCTCTTTTCCCCTCTCTCTCCCCCTCTCCCCTCCCCTTCATATGCCTCTCCAGGCTTGGTAAAGTAACAAGTACTGTAAACATAAAGATGTATATAGGACTACACAAACATGTGGCATACAAATCGGGCCTCATTTTTAAGCTGTTACTTTTCATATTTACAATATGAAGGCATTTGAAGAGCCATGCTTTTCAAGGAAACATTTCTTCTCAGATGTTTTCTCACACTTTCATATTAACAAAGATAAGGCTCACAAATTTGTTTTCACCTCTCCCCAGAACTCAACCTTCTCTTTAAGCCCAAAATTAGAAGAAGGCGATTTTGACAACACTTTTAAAACACGTCATTGCTCAGTCAACCACTTATATTCATTTTATTACCCACTGCACGCTGTACTGAGTGGATACTCCCCCGGCTGTTATCATTTCATGTTAACATTGAGGAGCAATGGTAGATTCAAATTTCCAACAAACAGGGATAATTTTCAGAGGTTATGTGAACACTGAAACTTTTGCAGATTGATTACAAAAAAGGTATTTCGCTTTCAAAGACAAAGAAATTTCATGGAAAAACATTTTTAAGATGATGTTTGGAAACATGTGGCCGCATACATCTATGTAGCTTTTTAGCGAAAATGTTTTTTGTGGGTGTGTACCAGAAATTTCAAAGATAAGGCAAGGTAAATCAAATAGCCGATCAAGGGAGTTCCAGTTCTAACTATTGCATGGAATTGGTTTCACAAATCATCATTTGTTTCAATTTAGAATTCCCCAAACTATTTTGTGATGCTTATGCAGAAAGGAAGAGGAGACATATCGTCCTTTGTCTTTTGAATGGGAAAGAGTTCGTTTGATATAGGACGACTGTAATAATATATTTGACTATATTTTGTAATAATATTAATTGATCAAAGAAAGGAGCAATTAGTAAATCACTTTTCAATTCTCGTGAAGTATTTGATTTTCATGGGAAGAGAACGAAGTTGATTTATAACCACGGATTGAATTAAACTCAGTTTCAAACAAGATGAATGGGAAGAAAAGAACTTGGCTTTAATGGTGTGTGTGTGCGTGTGTGTGTGCGTGTATGTGTCTGTGTGTGTAAGTGTAATTGGGTTTTTACAGACGTATATCAATCAGATATGATTATTTACGTCTGGGGACCGACTTTTAGAAAGACGTGACCCAGTTTCGAACTTGCATTCTCGGCTGAATCAATTTTGTACCTGCTTTTAAGGAGCCGTATTTTGTAGAAAATGTTCTTGAATGTATGACAAATGGGATGGGAATTATCTTTTGTGTGTCTGCCAACGACCAACATTGAATGTAATCATGCCATTGTGTAACAGTGGTTAAAATCACCTGCAAAGCCTTTTTAATAATAAAAAAGGGAATTTAGATCTTTAAGCACCTCTCCAATATACCATGTAAGAATACTCATGTAGCTATATGACTCTACAATGCTGTTTTTCATTTAGACATCATAGAAAGGCAATCATTTTATTAAATGTTGTAGTTTAATGTATTTTTGTATAATATAAATCAGACACTTATTTTAACACACAGTTCATCCTTTGTGCGTCTTGTAATAGATTTGGAAAGATAGATTTGGGATAGTATATGGAATGTTAGCCCTGTTTGAGAGGGATAGTACCACTGGAATGCCTGTGGTAATATGAATGCAAATGAGATTATTGTAATCAGTATTCTGTTCTGTATTGTATTCTGAATTTAACTTCCTCATTCATATATCAATCGAGATAGAGAGAGAGAGAGAGAGAGAGCGTGGGTAGGAAAGACGTCAAACAGGAGAGTCAAATGTTGAAATATTAAAAGAGGGTTTAATACAGAGAGGATATAATATATAATGGAACATGGTTGCTACCCTGAGTTTCACGCCTTACAAGCGATCATCGTGCAACTGATATCATTCTTAAAAGTACATGATTACTTTACTACCTGGGTACAAAAGCACTCAAAATAAGACATTAAGTAATACAATGATAATTACTCGTGGGTGAAGGGGCTAATGTAGTAGGCCATTTTCGTAATGTAACCACATTTTAATGCATAAGTCTTTGTGAAGTACCTCAATACGAATTATTCTATTCACCTGATAAGAATTATAGTATTTGATGAATGGGAAGAAAATAACTTGGCTTTAATGGTGTGTGTGTGTGTGTTTGTGTGCGTGTGTGTGTGTGTGTTTAATTGGGTTTTTACAGACGTGTATCAATCAAATATGATTATTTACGTCTGGGGACCGACTTTTAGAATGACGTGACCCAGTTTCGAACTTGCATTCTCGGCTGAATCAATTTTGTACCTGCTTTTACGGGGCCGTATTTTGTAGAAAATGTTCTTGAATGTATGACAAATGGGAATGGGGAATTATCTTTTGTGTGTCTGCCAACGACCACATTGAATGTAATCATGCCATTGTGTAACAGTGGTTAAAAATCACCTGCAAAGCCTTTTTAATAATAAAAAAGGGAATTTTGATCTTTAAGCACCTCTCCAATATACCATGTAAAGATACTCATGTAGGTACATGACTCTACAATGCTGTTTTTCATTTAGAAATCATAGAAAAGCAATGATTGTATTAAATGTTGTAGTTTAATGTATTTTTTTATAATATAAATCAGACACTTATTTTAATACACAGTTCATCCTTTTTGCGTCTTGTAATAGATTTGGAAACATAGATTTGGGAAAGTATATGGAATGTTAGCCCTGTTTGAGAGGGGTAGTACCACTGGAATGCCTGTGGTAATATGAATGCAAATAAGCTTATTGTAATCAGTATTGTGTTCTGTATTGTATTATGAATTTAACTTCATCATTCATATATCAATCGAGATAAAGAGAATGAGAGGGTGGGAGGAAAAACGTCAAACAGGAGAGTCAAAATGTTGAAATATTAAAAGAGGGTTACAGAGAGGATATATATAATGGAACATGGTTGCTACCCTGAGTTTCACGCCTTAGAAGCGATCATCGTGCAACTGATATCATTCTTAAAAGTACATGATTACTTTACTACCTGGGTACAAAAGCACTCAAAATAAGACATTAAGTAATACAATGATAATTACTCGTGGGTGAAGGGGCTAATGTAATAGGCCATTTTCGTAATGTAACCACATTTTAATGCATAAGTCTATGTGAAGTATCTCAATACAAATTATTTCATTCACCTGATAAGAATTATAGTATTTCAAAAGACAGAATCCGAACTGCTTACATTTATTCACGGTTGCCAGGTAGGGCAAACATTATTGCTTATGGGGCAATATTGAAGCCCTAAAAAAGAAATTGCGCTTCAAAACGATAAAGAAGTGCCTCAAATAAGTAAACAATCTTTGAGTGACCGGTTTTTACCATACTCGTGTCCCCCAATAGACTGTATTGTTATGAGAACCGTTAGGAAAACGCAACATTTGATTTCGATTTCCAATCATAAATATCTTGATAATCAGACAGGCGATCGACTTGTAAAAATCATGGGGTTCCTGACTGACCTAAAGGTTAATAATTATCATTGCAGCATGAGCTAAATTTAGGATTTTGTTTCAGAATCTAAGACAAAGTTACCCAATCCCTTTAATATATGCAGTTTGCATTCTGATTATTGAAATACAAATTATTTCATTCACTTCACAAAGACTTATGCATTTAATTTGGTTACATTACGAAAAAGGCCTATTGCGTAGGTTTACTGCGCTGGATTTTTGAACACGTAGGTTAAAGCCTATGGGGGGGGGGGGGGGGGGGGGGGGGGGGTATCACAAAATAGTCGCTTCCAAGGTGCTAGTACATAAGTACATAAGTATAGTCTCTTTTGAAGTTGCAGAGATAGAATTTGTTTTCATGGCGGCATTTTGAGATGAGTTCTGATCTTTTGTTCAGGAGTGTCTTGTTTTCGGTTTCCTGATGATCGCTTGTAAGGCGTGGAACTCAAGAGTAGCAACCATGTTCCATCAGTCTGCCTTATTCAATATATATATATATAAATATACAATGTATATGTATTATATTTTTACAGCGTTTATATTCACTCAGCAATACTTTTTCATCTTGACATGATTCATTACATTTTAAATACATAGATTGTAAGATTGATGGAAAATAAAATAAAATAAGTTTTAACATAAAACAAATAACCCCATCCAACCAGAATGTTTTGTTTTCAATATATTTTTTTTTATTGATTCCAAACAATACAAATTAATGTTTAGAAATAAAGTACAGTTGTTTTTCCTCGACATGAATTCAAAACATTTACATTACATAAATTGTACAATTGATGAAAACAAAAATGAAATCAGTTGTAACATAAAACAAATAACCCCATCCAACCAAACACACTACTACCCCCCCCCCCTCCCCATCGTGCGACACACACACCACCCGACCACACTTCCACCACACACTGTTCCCAGCCCCCTCATAATCCCCAAATTGGAGCGACAGACAAACAGAAACAATCTATTTAAAACATTTAAAACAAAATCATTTAAACGAGGCTACAATAGCCACGATAGTCCAGTGTAACAAAATCATGAAAACTTTAATTGTTCCCACTTCTGCAAATGTAAGGCCAATTTACCTGCCCTCCCTGCAATATTGTTTTCTTCTTCCCTAAATTCTAACAGTTCTTTTTGAAACTCCCCCAAAGACAATATTACGGACTTTCCCCTGCATCTATATATCCAATATTTCAATGCAAAAATAATTGTATTAAACATTTTCATTCGTGGGGAGTTACCGGACAACCCTAAATGAATATTTATCCAGTCGATATACCTTAATTTCCTTAGCTCAAACTTAGCTATTACATTTTGCCATAATCTTTGAACATGTACACACTCACAGAACAAGTGTAAATATGTTTCTATCTTTTGCTTACAAAATGAGCACAATTTATCTACAACAAAGCCGAATCTGAATAAATGTTCTCTAGTATATATTGCTCCATGAAGCAGTTCATATTGCATTTCTCTTAGTCTGTTAACAAGAGTAACTTTCCTAGGCCTACTAAATATCTCCCTACATACCTTATTTGAAAAATCTGAAAATTTCCGTCCATCATGAATCTTCAAGACAAATAAATGTGGTAACTTCTCTATGAAATATTCATAAACCTTCCTCGATAATACATCTCTGAGGAGCTTCACAGTACTGTTAAACTGCATTCAAATATCATATTCTTTTACATCCACTAAACTCCAGTTATCCTTTTTTCCGCTTCTCAAAATAGCTTCCCCAATATTCCATACATCAACAATTTTGTTTCCTTTTAACCCCAAATTTTGAAAATGAGATATTGCCCGCATGCCATTTTCAGCAAAAATATATTGAATTAAAATTATATGCGAGTAAACAATTCCTCATCAAAAATCCTTTTTTTTTCAATATGAAATCTTTATTGTTAAAAAATAATTGGATTATTCTTTTCTTCAAAATTCCTACAACCTTCTAACTCTTCCCATGCTTTGATCATTTCTAAAAAGAACTTAGGTACTTTGAAACTGAATAACTTGGAATCATATAGTTACACAAACAAATAAATCTACCCCCTACCATCTTGAAGCAGAAATCAAAGTATAGCTTCCATCTCATAGATTTTTCTCCGTACAATAGTCTTTTCACCCACATTACCCGTTGGGTTTTTACAAACGAGTCAAAATTACTCATTCGTAACCCTCCTTCATCATAACCTTGAAACAATATTAATCTCTTAATTCGATCTCTCCCATTCCATATAAATTCAAAACATATTTTCTGTATTTCCGATATGACCCACTTTGGAACCACTAGAGTGAAGCAAAAACGTAATACACCAGTTTACAGTTGTACCAGTGCGCATGCGCAGACAGTTGACCTCGGGTAATTGGCCCCGGAACGGGGCCAATAACCTCTGACCTCTGGTATTTATGCGTAAATTAAGATTGCGCCCATGCAAATGATGATGTGCGCGCACAACGCAGCGCGTAGGCAGTGATATCATCAAAATTTGCATGGGCGCAATCTTAATTTACGCATAAATACATGACCTCTAGGTCATTGGCTTTGTTTAAAATGGCGCACACAACTGTAAACTGGTGTATTTAATTTACATAATGCATATGTTTTTAATAAATGAATTGTTCCAAACACCGTAAGGTCCCTCTGTTTCCACGATCCGAGAAGTCTTTTAATCTTGCTTAAAATCTCCTTATAATTCAATTCCTCTCTTATTCTGACGTCTAACGCAAAATACACTCCCAAAATCTTAATTTCTTTAACCACATTCCCGAAGGGAAGTTCGTCTGATTTGTCTTTGTTTATCCCCAATTTCATAATATTAGTTTTGTTCGCATTAACCCGTAAACCACTTATTTTCTTAAATAACGTATACCTCTCCTTTACTCTTTCTACGGTTTTACTTCAATTCCTCCAATAGTAACGCCTTTAATAGCCTCATCATTCCTTACTACTGTTGCAAACATTTCAATAGCGAGAATAAATAAATAGGACGAGAGTGGATCTCCTTGCCTTACCCCTTGCTTAATATAAAAATAACCAGTAGCAAAACCCCTATTCATAACACAGCTATTTATATTACTGTAAATAGTTTTTACCCACGAACAAAATGAGGGACCAAACCCAAACCTTTCTAAAACTCTAAAGAGGAAATTATGAGATACGGAATCGAATGCTTTTTCGAAATCAACCGCAATCAAATAACTACAGGCTTTATCATCTGACTCCTCATACAAAAACCAGAACATATCATCAATTAAACGTACCGCTTCTCCAATATTACGAATATTCATATTGCCCACCTGGTCTACGTGTATGACTTCCTCAAGTACTCCTTTAATTCTTGTAGCTATTAACACCTTTGACAAAATTTTGTAATCAACATTTAATAATGTGATCGGCCTATAATTTGTTATGTATCGAGGGTCTTTCCCTTCCTTCTCAATCAAAGTAATAATCCCTTGTTTTTGTGATATGGATAAACTCCCCATGACATAACCTTCATTTAAAGCATCTACCAAAATATTTCCGATACTTAAATAACATTCAACTGTAAGGCCATCATTGCCAGGAGACTTGTTGAATTTCATAGCCTTCAATACCTTTAAGCACTCATCTTTTGTTATTTTACGTTCGCATGCTTTCCTTCCATTTTCACTTATTTTGTTAAACATTTTTGAAAAACAAATTGTTCGTGTCCTCATTAAAAACACTTAACTTTTCCGCATATAAATTTGTATAAAACTTCCTAATCATCGCCAAAATTATGTTCCTATCATATTCAACACATTCATTGTCATCATACAAATCCCTTACGACTGTTTTCTTCTTATTTGACTTTAGCAGTTGCTCGAAATACTCCTTGTTTTTTCCCCTTCCTCGTAAAACGCGGCTCGTGACCTAATCCTTATTCCTTCTATAGACTCCTCATGCAATTTCTTTAATTGTTTTTTCTTAGACACACTACTACCCCCACCATACGCACCGACACACGACACACACACACAAACACCACCCGATCACACTTCCAACAAGGAGATTTTACACACACATATCACACACTGTTCCTAGCCTTCTCAGAATTGGAGCGACAGAATACTATAAATAATCTATAAACAAAATTGAATAAATAATTAAAACGAGGCTACAATAGCCCAGTGTTAAAAGTTCATGAAAACTTCACTTGTTCCTACTTCTGTAAATGTAAGGCTGATTTACCTGCCCTCCCTGCAATATTCTTTTCAATACGCACGCACACACATACACACACACAATACAACTCACAGCAACTTATATGTTGCTATTGTTTGTTGTATTGTAACAGGTGGTCAACTTTGGCAAAGTAACATACCACTTTCTTTAGTTAGCTCATTGATGACTGACAGATGATGTCACAAAGGGGAATGAGATCTGGAGGATTTTTATGGTGGAGCTTAAGCGAGTTTGAAAAAAAATATTTCAAACAAAATTCCAAATCTATGAAACACATTCAGAAGTTTACATATCAAAATATGAGATGTATGCAGGACTACATACCAACAGAAATAAACTTTTATCTAGATTTAATCACGTCACCAACGTTCCATGTAAGGATACTAATGATGAAAGACATATGCTTATCTTTAAATAAGTCACGCTTAGAAAAAAATGACCATATACATTAAAAAAGAAGAATCTTAGTTATGCCCAGCTGTCAGTTGTTAACAAACCCGACCTGGATCTGAATTTATAGAACAAAGTACTTAAATACATTTGATGTTATTTGCAACATGTAAATCACATTTAGTACTTTAGAGTAATATGGCAAATGAATTTATATCACAAATATTTCATAGACCGAAATTATGTGATTTGTTCTGTTCACTTTAATATCAAGATCGTTCAAGTTTTATTTAAAATGTAAATTGTAATTAATAATGATACAATCTACATGTAGAATACAAGCAAACTCCATGTTGCCTCAACTTGTCGAGCTGTTAGATATGTTATACTCCATAGTTTTCCTTTATTGTGTAGTACTTTGTTTATTATTGTCTAATACATGGGAGCGGTGAGCGATTTAGCTGTCGAAAACTCAAAAAGTGCTCTTGTAAACTGGAAAAAGGATCTCTGAAAAAACCCACGTTTAAAATAAATGAGAATACTGTCAAAAATGACACCTCTTAAACACCATATCATAAAAGAGCTCGTGCAATAAAAAAAAGTGTTTTCCAATTTGATACACTGATTTTAGAACACCAACTTTATGTGCCTTTTCTTTTTGGAAAGGCATCAGTCCTGAGTACCAAGTCCCTTGGAGAGGACTTCAAGCAGCTGACCCCCTAGTATCTTACTTACAAGCATACACATGCTTTTTTCTTAGGAGTAAGATACAATCAATCAAAATCAATTTAAAGTGTACGTATCACTAAATATAAAACATATTTTGTTCTTGATGTAGGAGGTTTCATGTTGCTATACAATATTACAATTTTTCGCTTCACATGTTAATTCACAAAGAGATGCTGTAGTTTAAATACACTTCCAGTGAGCAGTAAACAGTAGTACGATTTGTTGAGTATTACAATGCCATGCAGATTGAGCTTGTTGACAGCACTGGTATCACTAATCTGTCTACGTGGCTGGGAAACATAGACTGAATACAAAGATGGATAAGCGAATACATGCTTTTGAGATGAATTGTATAAGAAGGCTTCTGTATATCCACTTAATTTTTGCGTATCTTCAACAAGAAAGTGAGAGATTTAATTGAGAGTTATATAGGGTGACATGATCACCATATTACAATAATGAAAAGCAGACAGCTGCAGTAGTTTAAGCATTAGAGTTTGACAAACAAAATCTTGCAAGGAGGAAGTGATGGGAGAAGAAAGAGGGCAGACCATTGAGGACATGGACTAATAACATCAAGCAATAAATAGGCATGCCATTTCAGCAGCTAACTAGAACACCTGACGACAGGAGGTTATGGAAAACCTAGCTGTGTCTTATGGTCCATTTCATTGTCACCCCCAATGGCCTACAAATCTAAGGGAACAGATAGAGTAGAATGGTTGATATTTGCATACACGCTCTCATAGGGCAAGGAACCCATGTCGTACTTGGGCATTCATTTTATTATGGTCCGTTATTTTCTGTATACACTTCTTAACTGTAAAACAACATGTATATAGTGCCAAGCAAAGTGTGTGTGTGTGTGTGTGTGTTTTTTATAGCTATACACAAACTATTATATCAGGTGATTGATCAGGGTTGGTGAACTTCTCTATTCTTGAGATGAAAAATCTGTTTGTAGCCAGAAAGGCGTTGACTTGTATACTTTTACACAGAGTTAATGCCGTTCTGGCTCTGAATAAACAATACAGTTTCTGGAGAGATGTTACTTCGTATTCTTCACCCACATGTAAAAGGTTATGTTCTGGTTACAGGAAATAGTTGGTGGCGAGGGTTCACTCAATTTTAGGTTCGCCGTGAAACTATCTCTTTTTGTTTAGTCTGTTTATGCACCTTGTACTTTAATAGCTCGATGGCTTCGTACAATAAATGCATACAACCTCTAAACGTATATCCCATTTGCAGCCAACATCAAAATATGTAGATTCATTTTGCACGAATCATGAATGTGTCACGACTTATATGTGACATTTAAACGTTAGCAGTGTCATATTATTCAAATTATGCAAGGAAACCCGTTTACTTTCTAGACTCCACTGTCAGACACTATTGAGTGACTTATTATTATTATTTTTCTTTGGTAATAATGAGCTGTAACGGTGCATTATCATTTGTCTACGTCAATTAATCACTTCATGTAGTGGCCAAAATTAAATTAATTGAATCTTTGCTCAGCACAAAACGTACGACAACTCGGTACAACGGTCTGAAAATCAGACTAATTCCCAAATGATTACAATCACTAAAGTCTTCTTAATACAGGATGGCTGTTTCGATAATGAGTAACTGTACATTGTGCTCAGTGGGTTATGAAATAGCTCTGTTATTGTGTTGCTCCTGCTCAATAGACATTTTGAATAACTATTTTTAAATTCATAGTCATTTTCTAAAGCTCAGAATCGACATCCATTATTTTTCTATGATATTCCTTCGCAATAAGATAACAAGAATGAAAAAGCTTCTAAATGATATGCCATCGTTTCCAGAACTTAACCTTCTCATTTGTATAACTCATGAAAGAGACATATTTAAGGTTGAACCACAATCATTGTCATTTCTTATAATTACAATCATTATCTGTTTATGTGAGGTGTATATAGGAAGTGCCGTGACAAATCTAATATTATTTAAGGCTCTGTTCGATAAATTAAGTTAATGAAGTTTAAAATAGTTGAAAAGCTCTGTATAAAGTAATGGATGAGCTTAGTCAGTTATTGAAGATGTTTCGTGTACAAAAGAAACTATGAATACTTTTGAGGCGCAACTGTTTGAAGCTGGTTTTAATTTTGCCCTTACAATTAGATTACACTTTTACAATCTGGGCCTTGTTTAGATATGATGAAAACCATAAAGTCTTAAGACGACTTAAAGTGTACTACGCTTCTCATTTCTGTTATAGATCTATATAACATAAATTAGCTCAGTAATTACGCAGCAGCTTTTTTGCAGAGGACTTGTACATCATATCGGAAGAAGCCTTGAGTGTTGCTTTT
The DNA here is from genome assembly GCA_035222895.1 of Strongylocentrotus droebachiensis. Classification (NCBI taxonomy): domain Eukaryota; kingdom Metazoa; phylum Echinodermata; class Echinoidea; order Camarodonta; family Strongylocentrotidae; genus Strongylocentrotus; species Strongylocentrotus droebachiensis. The sequence goes on from JAVYIG010007565.1 coordinate 45,847, forward strand.
AGTATTCTTTCCCTTTCCTTCTCTCCCTCTCCCCCTCTCACCCTCTCTCTCTCTCTCTCTCTCTCCCACTCTCTCTCTCTTCCTCTCTCCCCCCTCCTTCCCATGTCTCTCCATCTACTGCTTGCCATATACATATTTTGGGGTTTTTATTCCATTATCTATTTCACAAAGTCTGAATTTACATACATAGCTTGTGATCATACCTACCAAAAATAATCGTATCAGGCCCATGTAAAGATATAACAAACTTTGATATATTTTGTTTAATGTCATGTTTATAGGGTCCATTTAAAGTGTCTATAAAAAAAAGTATACCCGGTGTGTTCTTGAATCATATTTTATTGTAAAGAAAAACTAATGCCCTTTCTAATGATACCGTTTTTTAAAACTCTTCTGCGATGAACAGCAGGCTTTTTCTAAAGTATTGTTAAAATCCTCTTGTTCTAAGATGTGTGTGTTATCTCATTCCCCAAAAATTGCTCAATTGTTTTCATGGACTTGTAGGCATTTGATACAAAATGTGTTAATATCAAAACACACATTTAATGAAATTACAAGCAAAATGTGTGATATTCTTTTAGTTATGTTGATTACAATCTTGACTTCATTTGCACCCCTTGTTTAAGGTTACCTTCTTCTTGTCTTGAGTGATACACAATGGATACAGTTTATTTTGGATGTTCTTTTTAAATGAAAGTCTGCTGTCAATTTCTTTGATATTTATCAACATACGTGTTCTTTCTTGCACTTGGGTTTAGTAAGCTTTAGGCTTTTATTCCCGATTCGAGATAAACACCTTAATGTCCATACGCATGTGAAATGGCGCAGCGGACAAGCGAGAAGAGAGAACTTAGATATCATGAGACAAGAAGTTAGTAGGCTGTGTTATCATGTGGATTGAAACAGGGCTCTGTGAAAGCGTATATACATTGCAACATTATAAACAATGAAGCACTGTAGCACGATGCATAATTGAACATTTAAAAGGATTTAAAACCAAAGAAGCACATGCATATAGTCTGACCCACATTGTTTCCTTAAAGATAAAGTTGAGTGTTGGTCATGTTATTGCATTGTGAAAGAAACGATGTGGAATCGATCAGGAAAGGTTGATCATATTATTGGTGTAAACTCCAAGGTTCTGGAGTCAACAAAATGATAAGAAATTTGGCCCAGTCTTGGTAAAGTATCAAGTACTGTGAACATAAATATGTAAATGAGACTACAGAAACACGTGGCATAAAAATTGGGCCTCATTTTTAAGCAGTTATTTGTCATATTTACAATATGAAGGCATTTGAATAGACATGCTTTTCAAGGAAACAGTGGTTAAAAATCACCTGCAAAGCCTTTCTAATAATAAAAATAAAGTGAATTTTGATCTTTTAGCACCTCTCCAATATACCATGTAAGGATACTCATGTAGGTATATAACTCTACAATGCTGTTTTTTTATTTAGACATCATAGAAGGGCAATGATTGTATTAAATGTTGTAGTTTAATGTATTTTTGTATAATATAAATCAGAAACTTACTTGAATACACTGTTCGTCCTTTTTGCATCTTGTAAATAGATTTGGAAAGATAGATTTGGGATAGTATTAGCCCTGTTTGAGAGGGGTAGCCATATTCGAATGCCTGTGGTGATATGAATGCAAATAAGCTTATTGTAATCAATATTTTATTTCCGGTATTGTATTCCAAATTTAACTCCCTCATTCATATATCGAGAGAGAGAGAGGGAGAGAGAGAGAGGGGGGGGGGAGAAAGAGAGCGTGGGAAGGAAAGACGTCAAACAGGAGAGTCAAATGTTGAAAAATTAAAAGAGGGTTACAGAGAAGATTTATTATTATAATAATGGAACATGGTTGCTACCCTGAGTTTCACGCCTTACAAGCGATCATCGTGCAACGGATATCATTCTTAAAAGTACATGATTACTTTACTACCTGGATACAAAAGCACTCAAAATAAGACTTTAACTAAAACAATGACAATTACTCATGAGTGAAGGGGCTAATGTAATGGCGTAGGTAATGCGCTAAACATGTAGGTTAAGGCATGGACCTACTACAAATGGACACTGATCGGTACCATAATATATCCATGCACCTGACTCTGTCAAAAGTATCATAATAACATTGCAAACATGCTTCCAAGCTTTGATCTCATCACGACCGCCGCCAGTAAGCCATACAAAACAAAAAACTGTGCCATGACGAATCTACAAAATACCTGCGCAACAAACTAAACCGCTTCAAATCACGGAAATGCATGTGCAGTTGTGGAGTACATAGAATATCAACGTATTTGAAATTTCAAAACGAAATTGGAGTACTTTAAAAGAAAAACCTGAACATTTGGTTGTAACACAATGATTTTAAACTTCATTAAAAAAAACTTGTCCTATTCATTTAAAAGGAGTAGAAGGATAGAAGGTAATAGGACAGTAGAGAATATGATTTTGTCAAAGTTTGGCATATCTATATGTATGTCCACCAGAGTCCACTTCTTTAATAATCAATCTAATATCACACAAATTGTCATAATTTGGGGTTCACTGCTCCTCTAACTGGTCTGAAGTCACGATACTTTTCCTGAAACTTCACTCTGGGCCCTGGCCCACCGAAAGACTCTGGAGAAATGTAAAAGGTTCTTTTGTCTGTGATGATGCGTGATTACATAATCAACATTGTCGCGTCAAAATACGCATTATCAGGTGGTGGTGGTTGGTCATGATTTGACCAAAAGAAAGACTCTCATGATCTGTAGTAGGGTCCATGGTTAAAGCCTATGGGAGGGGGTACCACAAAATAGTCTTTTCCAAGGTGGTAACACATAAACATTTATTTATTTATTTAAGTATAGTTGCAGAGATATAATTTGTTTTCATGGCGGCATTTGGAGAGTTCTGGTTTTTTGTTCAAGAGGGTCTGTTTCTCGGTTGCATGATGAGTGGCAACCATGTTCCATTAGTCAGCGGATATATACACTCACCAATACGCACCTACACACACATACACATACACCACACACATCCACCCACTCACCCATATACACATATGTATATTTAGAGGATATCGACTATGGCTTATTACAATACGCAAGCATACTTACACACATACAAATGATCTTCTTCGCTCGTTTTACAATTCAGCAAAATTTATTGTTAGTTATTCCGGTTTGTTACACTTTTGCATTCACAGGCCAGGCAGCTCGCTAGGAATATTCCCACAATCAATGCTTTCACAGTTTATGGTCCGCAAATCAAACAAAGTTTTGGATGAATAACTTATAATCAAAGTTTCTTTGTTTGAGAACTAGAGTAAATTTGGAACTCCCAAAACTCATTCTTGATGCACACAACCATATCAATTGACGAATTCTGTTTTTTATCACACATTCTTTTACAACCAGTGACCTAACTCGATTTTTTTTTAAATAGGGGTTCATGCACGCTAACAGGCAACATTTTTCCCGACTGTAGTACAAGAGCATGACACGCAACCAAGTACTCAATCAAGCCGATAAGGTCGACAACTTTAGAACTCCTCAAAGTACAGTCACTTCGTGAAAACAACTACAAGAACAACAACAAATAATACAGGAAGATGCATTTATTCTAGTTGGTTTATTGATAATAGTAGATGTATAGTACCTTGGAAAGTGATAAAAAAGAAGAGTTCAAACAGTTAAAAACACAGCAGCAGGGTTAAAAGGGGGTGCTCGTTCAAGAGCCGTAGGTGGAACAGTGGATGCTGTATAGTGCCATCCAGCCGTTTATCTCTAATAGTATGTGTACATATTGTGTAATGTTTCGATTATTGTCCTTTTTTATACTGAAATAAATTCAAATCAAATTCAATGAAGTCACTCCCGTTTAAAAAAAACTACACTGGTTACCCAACGAAAAACTTGTAATATTCAAGATCATTAGCATTATTATTATCGAACATATTTGTAATATCAAATTGATTAATAAGTACACATATTTGAAATATTTTGTACCGGGGACGGAGGAATCTAATGTGATCATTTGAAGTGTCATTAACTAAAGTATTGAAAAAACGGACTTGTGTGTTTTTCACCATATACAGGTTATATATGCCTAGATAAACAATTTAGGGTTTTCCCAATCTATTCAACATCAGCTAAACGGCTGTAAGCCCCCTTTGATAGGTGCACGTACAACACATAGCATAGCTAAATGCATAAATGTAGTTCGGTATTTATGTTTTAGGGTTTTCACTTTTTACTGAATTACATTATGATACATATATATACATATATATCTGAAATCTAGTTAAGGATGGTGGACCTTAATATCAGGTAAAGTTTGATAAACAGAAGCCAAAATATTGTTTCCATTTTTCACTTCAGTAATATATCTGTCTAAATTTTCTCGTATATTATTGTAGCGAGGAATGTGTGTATCAAAGTGGAACAACATAATACCCAAATTTGGACATGCTTATACTTCAAATAGTTTTCCATTGTAATTCTGCTCTAAAGAATCTATTCGACAAACATGTTTTGTGAGCTTTAAAGCACCCACACTCCTTAGGTTACTATCGGTGATCATTAATTTAAAGGATTGGTTCAGTTGTAAAACCTGCCAGCGTGAACATCGATTACAAATGATTTCAATCAAGGTACGTTTCCTTTCAGAACGTTCCTTTCAAACGTGCTTTTCTTTCTTCTTTTTCCCTTGTTACAAGCCAAGCCGCATGAAATATCTTATTCACTTACGATACAGTGACAAGATATAAATAGTGTGCCAGTTCGTATAGCATGGAATGACTAATGGGGATCGGACATAGATTTGTGTGGTTAACAGGCAAAGTCAGTCTTTTCTCTCTCTCTCTCTCTCTCTCTCTTGTGTTTACAAATCCAGGGTTCATGAGTTAACACATATCGCTTACATACTATAAACTAAGAAGAAGAAGAACCACAAAAAACCTTTCCCTTCCTACGACACTCCAAACAAAACACAACCCCACACACGCACAATAAAACAAACACACACACACACACACACACAGACATGACATCAATGCATCAAATGTATAGAATGTATTGAAGTACATCTATTTCCAAAACACCCTTTTGGGGGAAGTGTCTCGCCTCCCGTTCACACTACATGTTAGTCTACATCTACATGAAAACACTTAAATGAATATATATGTTTTCTAGTATCCTAAAAATGCCCCCTATGTGAAATGAGGCGTAGGGTTGATACATCCCCAACGCTTACCCTTACATTAACAGGAAATTATAATATATTTTGAACTATCGCAATTTTTAAAATGATGGTTTAAACGTTACTCTCTTAAAAAAAAGAGTGAATTTTCACTCTATTTTCACTTTCTTGTGAGTGACGTCCGTGATCACTTGTTTAGGAGTGAAAATCGATTGATTTTAGAGTGCTCTTTAAGAAAAAAAGAGTGAATGTTCACTCTATTTTCACTCCATTTTCACTCTCCAGAGGAGTGACGTCCGTGATTTTGAAAATTCACTCTTTTTTTTTAAGAGAGTAAGCTTTCTCCTATTTTCAGCCCCACCGAGCTACCCAGTCTCTCGAATCAGATCTTCTTTTAGATTAAAAATACACACACACACACACACACCACAACACACACACATAACATCGAATTTGAAATAAACATGTATGCTATTTCGTTATTCGATTTGTTGTCGTCGTTGTTGTTGTTTCTAAACATACACAAAATGATGTTGTCCCATTAACTTCAATTCTTTAAAGGGGAATCCTTCACTGAAACTAAGTTGGTTTCAGTAGGAGCAGAAAAACGAGAGGAACGGGTCAGTGAAAGCTTGAGCAATACCCGATTAAAAATGAAAAATGTAATTTCTTGAAGTTGTAATCAGTGACACACAAATTGGCAACATTTTGACATTTCATGCGAGCTCCTCTCCAATTTATTCTGTTCAATTTTTGTATTAACTTCCATTTTCTTAGTTATTGATCACGGAATACATTTGTTTCATACATATTTGCAATGATTGTATTTTGGGTCAATATATGATGGGTCAAATATTGACTTTTCATTGCCCATTTTTTTCTTCATATTTCTGCATTTTTTTCTTACAAGTAATATTATTTCAAAGGGGAATTCCCTTTGATTCTCCCGTTTTTTCGTTGCGCAAAGTTGATTCTTAGTTATTCCGGCTCGTTTACGTTTGCATTCACAGGCCAGACCGCCAGGAAATTATATTACCAACAATATTTTATATTACAGATTATGATCACACACTCATTCAAGTAAACCGCCGGTTTGGATGAATAACTCTTTGTTTGAGAACTAGAGTAAACATGGAACTCCCAACATCATTCCTGATGCATTCAGCCATTTCAATAGACGAATTCTGTTTTGGGTAAAACGTTCTCATAAGACCGGTAACGTGCATGCATAACTACAAATTGAATAGGGTCTTACACACGCTAACAACCTTTCTTGGCTCTAGGCCAAGAGGAAGAGCATGACATGCAACCCAGGCACCCAATCAAATCGATAAGGTCGAATACTTTAGAAGTCCTCAAAGTACAGTCACTTCTTGAATACATCTACAACACCACTAACAACAAATAGTACTGGAAGATGCGTTTATTCTAGCTGGTTTATTGATTAGTAGATGTATTGCCTCTATGGTGCAGACTTAGTTGCCAGATCAGATCAAATTGTAGGGCTAGGCTATGTTGTGTCCATAACATTCTAATAAGTCCTAATGCTTAAAGGCCCACTGCACTACTTGTAGCTACTTGCGCCCTCTATATAACAAACAATGCCTAATCGGTGACCATTGGTCCCCCATGATCCTCTTTTTCTTATGTTAACTGAGAGCTGAGTTGATGAGATAACCACCTGTCCAGTGACCTTGCAGGGCGCTATAATCCCTCCTGTAAACTATGGCAGATAAGCTTTAAATACTTGAAGACTATCTGCACTAGTTTGGCCGGGAGGGATTTGACTTCCCTGTGTGGTTTCTGGCAGGTGGTTATCTCATAAAATCAGCTTTTGATTAACATAAGAAAAAGGTCATCATGGGGATCAACGGGTACCGTTTAGGCAATTTTGGCTATATAGAGGACGCAAGTAATTACAAGTAGTGCAGTCCCACTTTAAACATGGATTATATATTTGTATACATCAGTGACAGAGGGGAGCATAGCCTCTTGTTTAAGCTTCACCAGAAATATTCATTATTTCCAGATTTCTATAAACATCCATCACTTTATTTCATCACTCCTGTATACTATTAGTTTTATGTGTCAGACATATTTACATCAACATTATTTTGTTTTCATTCTCATCATCATTCTCATCGACATCATCACCATCATCATCATCATCATCATAACAATATATTTTTATAAACTCTTTTAATAATCTACCCGGGGCAGCACCTTTTCTTCTGCAGATGTATTAATGAATAATTATTGATAGTATGTTATTAATAAAGTTTTTGTTTTAATATCAACATTTTAAACATTATTATTTATTTTGTATACGTTCAAAACAATTTGTTATATTTTTTTAATGTTGTATCGTTGAAATGTCATTCGATTTGTATGATTTGCAAAAGAAAATAAGTTCAATTCAAATTCAAATTCAAAAGAGAGATATTGCTTTGAACTCTTTTTTTTTTGAAGAAACGATATAGATTTGGAGAACAAAATTGTATTCATTAGCTGAAAAGATCTTTATTCATTTGAACCGTCACTATCTCCCCACAATACAATAGACACAAATTGAGTGGGCCCATCTTTTTCATTTATCAGCAAACAATGTAAGTTCCATTTTTTTTGCCTGTGTTCTCTCTCTCTCTCGTTTTGGAAAGGCATCAGTCCTGAGTACCAAGTCCGTTGGAGAGGACTTCAAGCAGCTGACCCCTAGTATCTCACTTACAAGCATACACTTGCTTTTTTCTTAGGAGTAAGATACAATCAATTCATCAAAATCAATTTAAAGTGTACGTATCTCTAAATATAAAACATGTTTTGTTCTTGATGTAGGAGGTTTCATGTTGCTATACAATATTACAATTATTTGCTTCACATGTTACTTCTACTAAGAGATGCTGTAGTTTAAATACACGGACTAAAACGTCAAGCAGTGGATGGGCATGCCATTTCAGCACCTTACTAGATCAGCTGAAGACAGGAAGTTATGGAGAACCTACTGTATCTCCATGGTCCTTTTCATTGTCAATGGCCTCCAAATCTAAGGGAACAGATAGAGTAGAATGGTTGATGTATGCATACACGCTCTCATAGGGCAGGGAACCCATGTCGGACTTGGGCACCAATTTTTATTATGGTCCGTTATTTTCTGTATATACTTCTTAACTGTTAAACCACATATATATATATATATATATATATATATAGTGCCAGGCAAAGTGTGTGTGTGTTTTTTATGACTATACACAAACTATTATATCAGGTAATTGGTACACATTAAATGTACTATGTCCCATTTGCAGGCACAACAAATGAAAAGGTTAAATTCCAACGGCATTTGTAAGATAATACTAATTTAAAACTTCCCTAAAAGAAAGGGGGCTTGAAAATAACTTTAAGTGGGAAAATAACGACTATTAGTTGTCGAATCGACTTAGAAGTTATAGAGCCAATGAGTAATAGTCTTGATTTTCAAACCATTGTACCGCATGGTCGTACGTTTTATGCTGCGCTAAGATTCGATCAGATTAATTTTGGCCATTACAAAAGTGGGTTATTGATGTGGACAAATGCTCATTTACCATTTACAGCTCATTTTATGTATGTTATTACCAAAGAGGAAAAAGTCAGTCAGTCACTCAATAGAGTCTGACAGTGAAGTCTAGCAAGTAAATGGGTTTCCTTGCATAATTTGAATATTAGGACACTGCTAACGTTTAGATTTTACAGATAGGACAGAGATGTCATATCCATAATTCCTGAAAGTTCTACAGAATTTGAGGTTGGCTGCAAAAGGGACATATTATCTTTATTCTTGAGATGAAATATCTGTTTGTAGCCAGAAAGGCGTTGACTTCTATACTTTTACACAGAGTTAATGCCCTTCTGGCTCTGAATAAACAATGCAGTTTCTGGAGAGATGTTACCTCGTATTCTTCACCCACCTGTAGAAGGCTATGTTCTGGTTACAGGAAATAGTTGGTGGTGAGAGTTCTAGGTTCACGTGAATGGAATTACCTCTTCAAACTATCTCCTTTTGTTTAGTCTGTTTATGTACCTTGTACTTTAATAGCTCGATGGCTTCGTACAATAAATGCATACAACCTCTAAACGTATATTCCATTTGCAGCCAACATCAAAATATGTAGATTCATTTTGCACGAATCATGAATGTGTCACGTCTTATATGTGACATTTAAACGTCAGCAGTGTCCTATTATTGAAAGTATGCAAGGAAACCTGTTTACTTTCTAGACGCTACTGTCAGACACTATTGAGTGACTGACTTATTATTATTTTTCTTTGGTAATAACATACATAAAGTGAGCTTTAACAGTGCATTATCATTTGTCTACATCAATTAATCACTTCATGTAGTGGCCAAAATTAAACTAATTGAATCTTTGCTCAGCACAAAACGTACGACAACTCGGTACAACGGTCTGAAAATCAGACTATTTCTAAAATGATTACAATCACTAAAGACTTCTTTATACAGGGTGGCTGTTTAGATAACGAGTAACTGTGCATTGTGCTCAGTGGGTTATGACATAGCTCTGTTATTGTGTTGCTCCTGCTCAATAGACATTTTGAATAACTTTTTTAAAATTCATAATCATATTCCATAGCTCAGAATCGACATCCATTATGTTCTCACTCGAGACACCTTAGCGTGACAACTTAAGTGACCCTATTTTTCTATGATATTCCTTCACAATAAGATAACAAGAATGAAAAAGCTCCCAAATAATATGCCATCGTTTCCAGAACTCAACCTTCTATTTTTATAACTGATGAAAGAGGTCTATTTAAGGTTGAATCACAATCATTGTCATTTCTTATAAGCAAAAAAAATCATTATCTGTTCATGTTTATGTGACAAATATAATATTATTAAGGCTCTATATGATAAATAAAGATAATGACGGTAAAAATAGTTGAATAGCTCTGTATAAAGTAATGGCTGAGCTTAGTCAGTTATTGAAGATGTTTCGTGTAAAAAAGAAACCATGAATACTTTTGAGGCACAACTGTTTGGAGCTGGTCTTGATTTTGCCCTTACAATTAGATTAAACTTTTACAAACTGGGCCATGTTCAGATATGATGAAAGCTATAAAGTCTTAAGACGACTTAAAGTGTACTATGCTTCTCATTTTTGTTATAGATCTATATAACATAAATTAGCTCAGTAATTACGCAGCAGCTCTTTTGCAGAGGACTTCTACATCATATCTGAACAAGCCTTAAGTGTTGCTTTTAGTATTATTTCCCTTTCCCTCTCTCTCCCTCTCCCTCTCTCACCCCTCTATCTCTCTCTCTCTACCACTATCTTTCCCATCTCTCCGCTCTCCTCCCTATGTCTCTCCATATACTGCTTGCACTATACATATTTTGTTGGTTTTATTCCATTATCTATTTCACAGAGTCTGAATGTACATACATAGCCCATGATCATACCTACCACAAATAATAGTATCAGGCCCATGTAAAGATATAACAAAATTTGATATATTTTGTTTAATGTCATGTTTGTAGGGTCTATATAAAGTGCCATTAAAATAAGTATACCCTGTGTGACCTTGAATCATATTTTATTGTAAAGAAAAACTAATGCCCTTTCTAATGATACCGTTTTTCTAAAGTATTGTTAAAATCCTCTTGTACTAAGATGTGTGTGTTATCTCATTCCCCCAAAATTGCTCAATTATTTACATGGACTTGTAGGCATTTGATACAAAATGTGATAATATCATAACACACATTTAATGAAATTACAAGCAAAATGTATGATATTCTTTTAGTTATGTTGATTACAATCTTGACTTCATTTGCATCCCTTGTTTAAGGTTTCCTTCTTCTTGACTTGAGTGATACACAATGGATACAGTTTATTGTCGATGTTTTTTTTAAATGAAAGTCTGTTGTCAATTTCTTTGATGTTTATCAACATACGTGTTCTTTCTTGCACTTGGGTTTAGTAAGCTTTAGGCTTTTATTCCCTATTCGAGATAAACACCTTTAATGTCCTTACGCATGTGAAATGGCGCGGCGGACAAGCGAGAAGAGAGAACTTAGATATCATGAGACAAGTAGTTAGTAGGCTGTGTAACATAAGTTAAAATTATCCTGTGGATTGAAACAAGGCTCTGTGAAAGCGTAGATACATTGCAACATTATAAACAATGAAGCACTGAAGCACAATGCTTAATTGAACATTTAAAAGGATTAAAGACCAAAGAAGCACATGCATATCGCCTGACCCACATTGGTTCCTTAAAGATAAAGTTGAGTGTTGGTCCTGCAATTGCATTGTGAAAGAAACGATGTGGAATCGATCAGGAAAGGTTGATCATATAGCATATAACTATTAGTGTGAACTCCAAGGTTCTGGAGTCAACAAAATGATAAGAAATTTGGCCCAGTCTTGGTAAAGTAACAAGTACTGTGAACATGAACATGTACAGTGCGTCCCAGAAAAAACGAAACCGAGAAGTATCGATGTTTTATCATAACTTAATCACAACCATAATTAATGAATGATACATATTTGGAAAGCTTAGAGTCTCCTCTTTCAGTTTATGCTACTCACGTGATGCATATTTCATGAGTGATTAAAAGCAATTTGAAGGAAGGAAACCAAAAAGTAATTTGGCGGGCGGTATCTGAATTTCAAAGAAAAATTCATATTTCTAGAAAGTTCATTTTCTGCTCTTTCATATGATACCTCAATCAAGAAAAATGAGCCAGGAATAAAAAAAGTTCTGTTTGTTTAAAGTAGCCCTTACATTTTCATAATTTTAACAAACGAATTCGTTTTCACTGGGTGCCTGCCGTAGCAAAAAGCAGATTTGACAAAAGACTTAACTCCGTTTCGTTGACAATCAGCCATGCATGAAGACTCTCGTCTACGGCTGATTGTCAACGAAACGGAATTAAGTGTTTTGTTAATTTCGTTTATTGATACGGCAGGCAGCCAGTGAAAAAGAATTCGTTTAATAAAATTATGGAAATGCAAGCACTACTTTAAACAAACAGAACTTTGTCATTCCTCGCTCGTTTTTCCTGATTGAGGTATCATATGAAAGGGCAGAAACTCAACTTTCTAGAAACGTGAATTTTTCTTCGAAATTCAGATACCGCCCGCCAAATGTCTTTTTGGTTTCCTTCCTTCAAATTGCTTTTGATCACTCATGCGTGAAATATGCATTATCTGAGTAGCATCACATGAAAGAGGAAACTCTAAGCTTTCCAAATATGTATCATTCATTAATTATAGTTGTGATTAAGTTATGATAGAACATCGATACTTCTCGGTTTCGTTTTTTCTGGAACGCACTGTATATGGGACTACACAAACATGTGGCATAGAAATCGGGCCTCATTTTTAAGCTGTTACTTGTCATATTTACAATATGAAGGCATTTGAATAGCCATGCTTTTCAAGGAAACATTTCTTCTCAGATGTTCTCTCACACTTGCATAATAACAAAGATAACGCTCACAGATTTGTTTTCACCTCTCCCCAGAACTCAACCTTCTCTTAAAGCCCAACATGAGAACAGTGCAGTTTTGCAAACACTTTCAAAACACCCCGTTGCTCAGCCAACCACTTATATTCATTTTGTAAACCACTGTACGCTGTACTGAGTGGATACTCTCCCAGCTGGTATCATTTCATGTTAGCATTGAGGAGGTATGGTAGATTCAAATTTCCCACAAAAAGGGATCATTTTCAGAGGTTATGTGAACACTGAAACTTTGCAGATTGATTAACAAACATAACTAGACATATAATACTTGTTTGGAACAAGTATAGGTGGGCTGGTCAACTAAAATTTGAAAACAAAATAGTGCAAAAATAAGCGAGAAACTGCTTAAAATTTTTTAATAAACAATATCATGTAGATTCATTACGTGAACGAAATTCACCTTCTATAGTCATAACACGCAAATTGTGAAATTTCTGACACGAGGCCTTTAATCGAAATTTTCACTCTGATGACGTCATCAAAATGAAAAATGGTTACTATTGAACTTGTAGAAAATTATCTTAGCTACAACATATCGAAATTTTGAAGAAAATCGATCAATATACAGAGATACAATCAATTTTACATAAATATGCTGACTTCATAATATGCAAATTCGTATTTTGAGTTCCAAGGCCATTATGATGATGTCACGATACAATTAATGGCAAAATGAGACATGGAATCATATCTCCGACTCATACTTTATCTAAATATGAGAAAAAAATGAAGGTCACTGTTCATTTCAAAGAGCTTTAATGGATTTTGTATAGGCATGTTTTTGCCCATATATGCTGTGTATTAAAAGAGCTCGCGCGCACGGACATTTATCTTGAATTGACGCTCATCTTGTTATTAATGGTCATAAAGAGATAAACATGGTATCAAATTCCTCGAAAAAATATGGGAATTATCATGAAAGAAAAAAAAATGCGATTCTACGTTGTGTAGTGGTGTTACGCGCGAAAACGCGCGCGCATGCGCGTGTGCGCGATTTTTTATAAAATGCTTAAAATGACCTGAAACGTATGTAAAATAAATTTGAGACGATTTTGAGCATTTTTAAATTTTGCGCGCGCATTTAAGCGCGGACGTACGCGCACGCGCGCGTTTTTTGACCTGAAATTGACCGCACGGATATTGACCTTGATCATGATAAATATGAATGAGAAATGGTTTTTGGTTATGAAGATATGATCAAGAGTTTATTTTCAGAAAATTTCACAAAATGGCGCCTAGATGACGTCATCAGTCAAGGTCAAGATTGAAATAATTTCTGTGTTTTGTTCTAATACCTATACATATGTGTGCTAAATTTTAAGGTATTTGATTAAACCATTTTCAAGTTATCTTGCTCACAAAAAAGTGGGTCGAAATAAGAAAAATAAAGAATAAAGAATAATAAAGGCAATTTTAACAAAATTATAAGGTGGTCTGTATTAGATACAGCCCACCTAAAAAATCACATTTCTTAAAGTGGGAGCAGCTTAAAATTAATTAAGATTTGTTTTTTTCTCCACCGTGAGCCTGTTAAAAGTTTAACTCTATTTTGCGGCCTGGATAACTTACTTATTTAGTATATTTGTCCTGAGTTGAGAATGTTAGCAGACATCCACTGAGTGAGTAGTGTGTATGGGTGGGTGGGTGGGGTGTTTGTGTGAGGGACGGGGGGCAGGGAGGGTGCAGGGAAAAAAATTACCTCCAGATTCGTTTAATTTTTTTTTTATGTAAGTGAATACAATTTACAAATGACATATATATTATGTTTAGGTACTTATAAGTTTACTTTGTTGCTAAGTTATATCAAATGCAAATAAGGTTTTGTTTAATTATGTTTATGTAAAAGCAATTAATATTGAACAAGTTTTATTTTATTCAATTGTGTGTTATGGTTTGTATTACACATTTGGAGAAATAAAACAAAATTGCTTTAAAAAAAAAAGTATCAATCAGATATGATTATTTACGTCTGGGGACCGACTGTTAGAAAGACGTGACCCAGTTTCGAACTTGCATTCTCGGCTGAATCAATTTTGTACCTGCTTTTAAGGAGCCGTATTTTGTAGAATTTTCTTTTTGAATGTATGAAAAATGGGGATGGGGAATTATCTTTTGTGTGTTTGCCACCGACCAACTTTGAATGTAATCATGCCATTGCGTAACAGTGGTTAAAAATCACCTGCAAGGCCTTTTTAATAATAAAAAAGGAAATTTTGATCTTTAGGCATCTTTCCAATATACCATGTAAGGATACTCATATAGGTATATGACATTTCGAAATCATAGAAAGGCAATGATTGTATTAAATGTTGTAGTTTAATGTATCTTTGTATAATATAAATCAGACACTTATTTTAATACACAGTTCATCCTTTGTGCGTCTTGTAATAGATTTGGAAAGATAGATTTGGGATAGTATATGGAATGTTAGCCCTGTTTGAGAGGGATAGTACCACTGGAATGCATGTGGGTATTTGAATGCAAATAGGTTTATTGTAATCAGTATTTTGTTCTGTATTGTATTCTGAATTCAACTTCCTCATTCATATATCAATCGAGAATGAGAGGGTGGGAGGAAAAACGTCAAACAGGAGAGTCAAATGTTGAAATATTAAAAGAGGGTTACAGAGAGGATATATATAATATGGAACATGGTTGCTACCCTGAGTTTTACGCCTTACAAGCGATCATCGTGCAACTAATATCATTCTTAAAAGTACATGATTACTTTACTACCTGGGTACAAAAACACTCAAAATAGGACTTTAACTAATACAATGAGAATTACTCGTGGGTGAAGGGGCTAATGTAATAGGCCATTTTCGTAATGTCTTTGTGAAGTAACTCAATACAAATTATTTCATTCACTTGATGAGAATTATAATATTTCAATAGACAGAATCAAAACATTTATTCACGGTTGCCAGGTAGGGCAAACATTATGGCCTCACCTACCTAGCAACACTTAAAGGCATCGTTTAACAATGTTAAATCTGAGATGCATGGTCTTACATGTTATCAGTGTCTGTGCTATGGTGCAATATTGAAGGCCTAAAAAGAAATTGCGCTTTAAAATGATCAGGAAGTGCCTCAAATAAGTATACAAAATCTTTGAGTGACCGCTTTTTACCATACTCGTGTCCCCCAATAGACTGTAGTGTTATGAGAACCGGTAGGAAAACGCAACATTTGATTTCGATTTCCAAACATAAATATCTTAATACTCAGACAGGCGATCGGCTTGTAAAAGTCATGGGGTTCCTGACTGACCTAAAGGTTTATAATTATCATTGCAGCATGAGCTAAATCTAGGATTTTGTTTCAGAATCTAAAGACAAAGTTACCCAATCCCTTGGTATCACAAAATAGTCGCTTCTAAGGTGCTAGTACATAATTATTTATTCATTTTTGTTTAAGTATAGTCTCTTTTGAAGTTGCAGAGATAGAATTTGTTTTCATGACGGCATTTTGAGATGAGTTCTGATCTTTTGTTCAGGAGTGTCTTGTTTTCGGTTTCCTGATGATCGCTTGTAAGGCGTGGAACTCAAGAGTAGCAACCATGTTCCATCAGTCTGCCTTATTCAATATATATATATATATAAATATACAATGTATATCTATTATATTTTTACAGCGTTTATATTCACTCAGCAATACTTTTTCATCTTGACATGATCCAATACATTTTCAATACATAGATTATACGATTGATGGAAAAAAATGAAATCAGTTGCATCATAAAACAAATAACCCCATCCAACCAGACACACTACTACCTCCACCATGCGACATACGACACACACACACACACACACCACACACACACAAACACCACCCGACCACACTTCGACCAAAGAGATTTTATACACACATACCACACACTGTTCCTAGCCTTTTCAGAGTTGGACCGACAGAATACTATAAATAATCTGTAACAAAATTGAATAAATAATTAAAACGAGGCTACAATAACCCAGTGTTAAAAGTTCATTAAAACTTCACTTATTCCCACTTCTGTAAATGTAATGCTACGTTTACACTATGTTCCCGGCGGCCACGGCAGCCCCGTTTGCCCGAAACGTAGTGCGCCGTGGGATTAAGACCAATTTTATCTCTGGATTCAAGTTTTGTTACGTCTTGCCAAGTTTTCTCACGGTCTACCACGGTATCCGTGACGGGCCGTGGGGGGAAGGGGATGCTGAGTCCCGTAGGCTCCAAGGCGCACTACGGTTCAGCCCGCGTTCTACCACGGATGCCAGAACGTTCCCTCCCGGCCCGTCACGTTCTGATGGGGTCCCTTACATTTCCCACGTTCTGATCAAGGTCTGACACGTTTTTCACGTTCTGTCAAGGCTTTGTACGGATGAAACGTGGACGCAGGGCAGCTTTGTAGCACGTTTGTGCCGGCGGTATAAAAAGAAGTTCTCCCAAGCAATAGCAATCATGGTATTCTGAGACCTCGCGTTGTGTCAGACCGTAGTAGAACGCAACGCGCCGTAGCGTGCCGGGCGCTTAGACCGTCCCACTACGGACCACCCCAAGTTTTGTTACGGCCTATTACGGACTGTCACGTTTTGTTACGTTCACCCCGGTTTATTACGGCCTACTAGGTTTCTCATCCGCACCGTGACTGCCGTGGCAAATTTTTTGACAGTTTAAAAATCTGACACGGTATCCACGGCAATCACGGCCTGTCACGTTTGCCCATATGGTCCCCCGCGTTGTGTCACGTCAATCCCGTTTCGTCCACGGTGGCCTGAAACGTGGTTGCCGTGGCCGCCGGGAACATAGTGTAAACGTAGCATTAGGCTGATTTACCTGCCCTCCCTGCAATATTCTTTTCAATACGCACGCACACACATACACACACACAATACAACTCATAGCAACTTATATGTTGCTATTGTTGGTTGCATTGTAACAGGTGGTCAACTTTAGCAAAGTTACATACCACTTTCTCTAGTTAGCTCATTGATGACTGACAGATGATGTCACAAGGGGAATGAGATCTGGAGGATTTTTAGGGTAGAGCTTAGCAAGTTTGAAGAAAAAAAAAATCAAAAAATATTCAAAATCTATGAAACACATTCAGAAGTTTACATATCAAAATATGAGATGTATGCAGGACTACACACCTACAGGAATAAACTTGTATTTATATGGCATAGGCACTTTAAGCACGTCACCAACGTTCCATGTAAGGATACTAATGATGAAAGACATATGCTTATCTTTAAATAGGTCCACTCAGCTGTCAGTTGTAATTCTACTTATGCAATTGATGTACCCTCCTATGTTTCAACACGAATAGGAGCAGCTATCATTCACTATTGAAGATAAGATCACACGGCTTTCACACCAGGGTCATACTGGGGCCACATAATACGTGATAATATTAATAATAATGATAATGGTGGGTTCTTATAGCGCACATGTATGCTTTAAATCAACAGGTTACATGTTTACATGTCACAAGTCATATTACTACATATGTGTGATTCAGATCACCCCCCCCCCTCTCCGACACGATCGCCTCGCTGTTGAACTTTTGAAAAGGTGTATATTACATTAGGTACTGACAAAAGAAAACCTGGATGCCGAAAGTTTTAAGTAAAATGGTCTACCGAATAAAACATGCATGAAATCAGATATCTAGAACGGGTAATATTAGATTACATGGAAACCTTTTTTAAAAAGATGAGGGCGCTTATTATCAATATATTTCATGAAATAGTTTTAGAGATGCCTCATGGAGATGTTTTCATGAAGTGGTACATAGCTCTATTATAACATCTTCCCAAACATAGCTGCATTACTATCCTGGCTGTGTATTAAAAGATGTGCTATTGATTCTCAACATTTTAAACACCACTGTACAAAGCTCAACTGATTTTACTCAAAATTGATACTTCAGTGACAATTGATGACACCTTAATAGCAGTAGTAAAATACCATTTTGTCAACTTACCAAAGTTAGAAATAATAATTTAAAAATTCAAATCATGAGTCTACTTTTAAACATTATAGAAAGGCTAGATCGGATAAAATGTTGTAGTTTAATGTATTTTTGTATAATGTAAATCAGAAACTTAATTGAATACACCGTTTGTCCTTTTTTCATCTTGTAAATAGATTTGGGATAGTATTAGCCCTGT
Source organism: Strongylocentrotus droebachiensis (assembly GCA_035222895.1). Lineage (NCBI taxonomy): Eukaryota > Metazoa > Echinodermata > Echinoidea > Camarodonta > Strongylocentrotidae > Strongylocentrotus > Strongylocentrotus droebachiensis. The sequence goes on from JAVYIG010007565.1 coordinate 64,733, forward strand.
TTTAGAGGGGTAGCCATACTCGAATGCCTATGGTGATATGAATGCAAATAAGCTTATTGTAATCAGTATTTTTTTCTCCGGTATATTGTATTTCAAATTTAACTTCCTCATTCATATATCAATTGAGAGAGAGAGGGAGAGGGAGAGAGAGAGAGAGGGAGAGAGAGAGGGAGAGAGAGAGGGAGAGGGAGAGGGAGAGAGAGAGAGAGAGAAAGAGTGGGGGAGAGAGAAAGAGTGGGGGAGAGAGGAAAAGAGAGGGTGGGGAGGAAAGACGTCGAACAATAGAGTCAAATGTTGAAATATTAATAGAGGGTTACAGAAAGGATATATATAAATGGAACATGGTTGCTACTCTGAGTTTTACGCCTTACAAGCGATCATCATGCAACTGATATCATTCTTAAAAGTACATGATTACTTTACTACCTGGATTTCAAATACGCTAAAAATAAGACTAATACAATGAGAATTACTCATAAGTGAAGGGGCTAATGTAATTGCGTAGGTAATGCGCTGAATTTCTAAACAAGTAGGTTAAAGCATGGACCTACTACAAATGGACACTGATCGGTGCCATAATATATCCATGCACCTGACTCTGTCAAAAGTATCATAATGACATTCCAAACATGCTTCCAAGCTTTGATCTCATCACGACCGCCGCCAGTAAGCCATACAAAACAAAAACTGTGCCATGACGAACCTACAAAATACCTGTGCAACAAACTGAACTGCTTCAAATCACGGAAATGCATGTGCAGTTGTGGAGTATCCAAAAGGAAATTGGAAGTAGTTTAAAAGAAAAACCTGAAAATTTGGCTGTAACACAAAGATTTTAAACTTCATTAAAAAAACTTGTCCTATTCATTTGAAAGGAGTTGAAGGACAGAAGGTAATAGGACAGTAGAGAATATGAATTTTTTCAAAGTTTGGCATATCTATATGTATGTCCACCAGAGTCCACTTCTTTAATAATCAATCTAATATCACAAAAATTGTCATAATTTGGGATTCACTGCTCCTCTAACTGGTCTGAAGTCACGATACTTTTCCTGAAACTTCACTCTGGGCCCTGGCCCAGCGAAAGAATCTGGAGAAATGTAAAAGGTTCTTTTGTCTGTGATGATGCGTGATTACATAATCAACATTGTCGCGTCAACATACGCATTATCAGGTGGTGGTGGTGGTTGGTCATGATTTGACCAAAAGAAAGACTCTCATGATCTGTAGTAGGGTCCATGGTTAAAGCCTATGGGAGGGGGTACCCCAAATAGTCTTTTCCAAGGTGGTAACACATAAACATTTATTTATTTAAGTATAGTTGCAGAGATATAATTTGTTTTCATGGCGGCATTTGGAGAGTTCTGGTCTTTTGTTTAAGAGGGTCTGTTTCTCGGTTGCATGATGAGTAGCAACCATGTTCCATTAGTCAGCGGATATATACACTCACCAATACGCACCTACACACACACACACACATACACCACACACATCCACACACTCACCCATATACAAATATGTATATTTAGAGGATATCGATTATGGCTTATTACAACACGCAAGCATACTTACACACATACAAATGATCTTCTTCGCTCGTTTTACAATTCAGCAAAATTTATTGTTAGTTATTCCGGTTTGTTACACTTTTGCATTCACAGGCCAGGCAGCTCGCTAGGAATATTTCCCACAATTAATGCTTTCACAGTTTATGGTCACGCACTCATTCAAATCAACCGGAGTTTTGGATGAATAACTTGTATTCAAAGTTTCTTTGTTAGAGATTTAGGGTAAACTAAGAACTCCCCAAATTATTCCTTAAGCACCCAACAAATAACAATAGACGAATTCTATTTTTGTGATCCCCATGAATAACGGAATTTTGAATAGGGGATCACACACGCTAACATGCACAATTATGCTTGGCTGTAGGCCAAGAGCATAACACGCAACCCAGTACCCAATCAAATCGATAAGGTCGAACACTTTAGAAGGTCAAATACTTTAGAAGTCCTCAAAGTACAGTAATGTCGTGAAAACAACTACTGTCTCTCACGCTATCAAGAAAATGCTTAACGTGATAGCCCTTCTTCTTCAGTCTTTATCATAATGTCATCTCTTCTTTCATTCGTATCGTTACTATCATCATCTCCGTCATCATTCTCATCATCATCTTCATCTGCATTGTACTTTAAATTACCTAGCCGTTCTGCTCAATAAATGTATTAATCTATTTCATGACTTTTGTCTGAGGCTGTCGTATTATCAAGCAATCTGCAGTCCTTATTCAGCAAATACAATGTTTTATAATGCTTGAGGAAATTTAGCATTTATGACAGTTGATCATTTCTCTTTTGAACATAACAATTTTTATTTATATATATTTGATTTTTTTATGATTCATTGTCAGAAAATACTTATTGTACTTTATATTATTATTGTTATCGAAAAACTGTGTACTTACATGAATGCAAAATAAAATAAAATCAAAAGATATATTAAACAAATATACTATGCTCTGTGAGCCTCTAGTTGAGATTATGGATTGAGGTGGCAAGAATAGCACTATATTCTGAGGGGCGTAGCCCCGAAAAATTAGTGCTATTTCTGTCGCTGGGGAATCCATGATTTCACTAGTGGCTTGAAAAGGTTCCTTATGCCCAAACTTGGAAGGCCCCGGTGCTCAGTCACCAGTGGCAGAAATATCATGGATAGGGTATCATTGGACAGAGAATGAGTTACTCCTCATCACAAAATCAATTCCAAAGTCATATTGGGTATGACTTTTCATTTAGAATCTACAAAAGTTGGGTACACACTGTATATTTCTGTAGGTGTTTTTGTTCCGCCTAATTTTAATGTTTGGTGCTTGTATAGCTTTTTTGTACATGTATAGATTTGTGATTAGTTAACTGTTATTCGAAATTCTTATGAACAAGAAATTAAACACAATATTCGTTTTGAAAACCAATGTACGCTGTACTAAGAGGATAGTCCCCCAACTGGTATCATTTAATGTTAACGTTGAGTAGGTATGGTAGATTCAAGTTTCGCACAATAAGGAAACATTTCAGAGGTTATGTGAACACTCAAAATGTTTACAGATTGTAAAAAAGGGTATTCCGTTTTGAAAGACAAAGAAATTTCAAGAAAAAAGAGTCACAATTTCACGATGTATGCAAATAAAAAGTTCGACATTAAGGAGAAAGAGTATTGCACAAATTATTGAACATTGAGTAGCGGTATTAGGTTAGGCATTAGGCTATTCTGCATGATCATAGCTACAGTAAGCGGAGCAAAGCATGAGACGGAATGCTCTCTTTTTGGATGACCTCAATCTGATCATGTTGACGATTTGTCATTCCCGAGCTTCAGACCGGAACACCATACTCCAAAATCGAGCTCACGTTTCCGGAATATACGACATTTAGATCTTATATTTTGTGTCATGAATGATTTTCAAATTTTCTTTAGGGATTTTAAAGCTTTTTGAAGTTTTTTAGTACAGGGCAAGTGGGAGGGGAGCTAGGAAGATACGTCACAGAGTTGCCAATTTTTGTTTGATTGATTGCAACTTTAAAGGTACTATGTCCCATTCGCAGGCCCCAAAAAATGAAAAGGTTAAGTTCCAACGCCATTTGAAAGACAATACTAATTTAGAACTTCCCTACAAAAAAGGGAGGGGCTTGAAAATGTCTTAAAGTGGGAAAAAACGACTATTAGTTGTCGAATCGACTTAAGAGCTATAGAGCCAGTAAGTAATAGTCTGATTTTCAGACCATTGTACCAAATGGTCGTACGTTTTATGCTGCGCAAAGATTCAATCAGTTTAATTTTGGCCATTACAAGAAGTGGCTTACTGATGTAGACAAATGCTCATGTACCCTTTACAGCTCATTTTATGTATGTTATTACCAAAGAAGAAAAGAGCCAGTCAGTCACTCAATAGTGTCTGACAGTGAAGTCTAGCAAGTAAGCTGGTTTCCTGGGATAATTTGAATATTAGAACACGGCTAATGTTTAAATTTCACATATAGGACATACATGACATATTCATAATTCCTGCAAAGTTCTGCCGAATTTGATGTTGGCTGCAAAAGGGACATAGTATCTTTAACAGAATCATAAATTTCTTATTCTATTCGGTTTTTCCTTACATTTTTAATGACGTGTTTATCCCATATTTCTGTTCTATTAAAACCAATGTAATATCATGGTGCACTTTTTTTCAAGTCCTCTCCTTTTTCGTTTCATGTCAAGTAATTGTTAGTTATTCCGGTTCGTTACACTTTTGCACCCACAGGCCAATACAGCTAGCTTGTCTTTTGTATTTCCGGAAAATATTTGCTTTTACAGTTTATGACAACACACATTCAAGTCAAACCGTTTTTTTTTTTTAATCAAAAATATTCACAGTTCCTTTGTTTGAGAATTTGAATAACATTCCCAAATCACGCACCCACTGATTTTCTTTTTATACAAAAGTCATAAAGAGAGAGAAGTAGAGAGAAATACAAATGGGGCAGACTTAGTTGTTGGAAAAGATCAGAATGTAGTCCCAGGCTGTGTTGTGTCCCTAAAATTATGCTTTCTATATGGGTTATGGGTACATAAAAGCACATTTTGTTCTTCAAGAAACCACGTAATTTCTGAATCTTAAAACATGGATTAAATATTTGTATAAATCAGTGACATAATTGAGGATAGCTTCTCCTTTGATCATCAAAGGGGCAGTTTCTGAAAATAAGCCAAGGAGTTTGTTCCTGTGGATTAACTATCACGAAGTGTCAAAACAAGAAATAGTCTTTTAAAGTTTGCATGAATAGCAAATGTGATCCACTGTTGTGTTGCCATAAATTGTTAGGATAATTTATGATTTTATATATAAACATTTTGCAACAATCCAACTTCCCCTTCCCCTATCCATTTCCCTCTCTTTCCCTTTCTCTCTTACTTTCTCTCTATATCTCTGTGTACCTCCCTCCCTTCCCCTCCACTCACAACCCCCTCTTTCTGTCTCTTTCTACCCCTCCCTCCCCTCTCTCCCCATCTACCTTTCTATCTCTCTTTACTCTCTATCTCTCCCACCCTTTGCCCCTGTCTCTCCTTCTATCTAGCCCTCGTTGCGTTTCCAATTTCACTCTCTCTTTCTTTCCCCCATCCCCCTTTCTATCTCTCTCTCTCTTGTTCCTTTCTCTCTTACTCCCCTCTCTCCCACTTTCTCCCTTTATCTCTCTCTTTCTCTCTACCTCCCTCTTTCCATTTATCTCTTTCTGTCTCTCCATCTCCCTCCCTTCCTCTCCAATTTCACTCTCAATCTCTCTTTCCCCTCCCTTCCTCATTTTACCTCTACCTCCTTAGCTCTCTCTCCCTCCCGTTACCTTTCTATTCCTGTCTCAGTCTACCCTGTTTCATTGTAAGTTATCGCCTTCATCTGAAGGCGTCAATTTTGTTCAAATGGTTTGTATTAATATAGTTCTGTAAGGCGTGTAATGCTATGGTGGGCGAGATCACACCAACGAATATTTTGTTTAACCAACTGAATATGAAGGCGTACGTTCCTGCTGGAAGTTTCATTACGATCGTTTCCTTCTTCATCTTTCTTTTCAATGCAGGCTCAAGCTAATGGCCAGTAAATGAAAGAGGGAACAACTCAACAGTTTGGCGCCCTCCTTCAAGAAAGCATTGGACTGTAGTATTTGTTAATAAAAATAATGCTATTTTTTATATTCTAGGTATATGCCTTGGTAGAACCCAATGTTTCTTATGCAATGTTCCGCTTCTTTATCTTTTCCTTTGCTCAGTAATTCTTGCTGTAAACTGTTTTAGACCATGCTTTCAGACTCGGATACGGATATGAGTACATATTATGTGTGATGTCATCCTGCCAACCTAATGGTTTAAGCAAACCTTCATGTTGCCTTATTTTTCTCCCTCCCTTCCCCCTTTCTTTCTTTCTTTCTTTTATTTTCCATGTTTTTTTCATGTGCTCTTCCTTCACTATCTTTATTTCTGTCTAATTCACAGAAGTATTAAGCGATTATGCTTAGAAAGTACTCTGCTAAACTAAAAAGATCTCTCATTAAAGAAGCTCCATAAAATACTTAAGAATCACTGTTACTAAAAATCACACTTCTACAACACCATATCCTAAAAGATCTCCCGCAAACAAACGAGTATACAGCGTGGCTGTTTCGATACCGAGTAACTGTACATGCATTGACAAATGTACATGTACATTGTGATCAGTCGGTTATGACATTAATATTATTGCGTTGCTTCCGCTCAATAGAAATTTCGATATAACTTTATTTTACTTCAGTAAAATATTCCAAAGCTCCGGATCCACATCTATTATGTTTTTGCTGAAGATAATTTTGCGTGAAAACCTCAGTGACCTTCGTTTTCTATGACATTCCTCCACAATAGCATAACATGAATGAAAAAAGCTCATCAATTGTTTGCCACCTTTCCCACAACTCAAACTTCTTTTTTTCTAACTGATGAAAGAGGCCTATAGAAGGTTGGACCTCAATCAATGTAATTTATTTTGTTCAAAAAAGCAGTATTTGTTTAGGTGAGGTGTATATAGAAAATGCTGTGACAAATGAAAATATTACTTCCAGATTTGTATAATAAATTGAAAAAAAATGATTGTTTAAATCATTGAACTTACCTATTCATGAAGTAATAAAAGAGCATACTAGTTTTAATATTGAACATGTTTCGTGTAAGTTAAAGATAAACTATGAATACCTTTCAGGCAGAACAATTTAAAGCTGGACTTCGTCTTCTATGCCTTGTCCAAACATGATGCAAACCATAACTTTTTAAGATGATTTAAACTGTAATACGCTTCCATTTCTGTTATACATTGTATGGCAGAAATTAGCTCAGTGGTAACGCACAAGTCCTTTGTTGCACGCATTTGCCATTCATGTACACGTTACAAAACTGCAGCAGCTTTTTTTTTCGCATAGAATTAGTGCCCTATATCTGAAGTTTTGACCAAGCCTTTACTGTTGCTTTAAGTATTCTTGTAATGCTTCCCTTACCGCTTCCCACATTTTATTTCTTTCCGGATGGTTAGAGTAGGGCAAGGTTATTTCTTCTTACGTTTTCTTAAAAAAAAATCAAAAGTCTTTTTTTCAAATTTTCTTCCCCATTTTATTTCTTTCCAGATGGTAAGAATAGTAAAACAAAAATTCTTCTTCCGTTTTATATCTATCAAAAAAGGCAAAAGTCACTTTCCAATTTACGTAAGTTTTGTGTGTCATTACATTTGTAGATGTCATTGGAAATCCTCATTTGATCCTCTATAGTTTATTCAGTCCATCTCTCTCTCTCTCTCTCTATCTCTCTCTCTCTCTCTATCTCTTCCTCTTCCTCCTCTCCATCTCTCCCCCTCCCCTCTCCCAACTCTCTTCCATCTCCAACGTTCTCTCGCTCTCCCCCACTGTCCACCCCCTCTCTCTCTCCCTCTCACCTCTCTTTCATTTCCTTTCTCTCGCTCTCCCCCACTGTCCACCCCCTCTCTCGCTCTCCCTCTCCCTCTCACCTCTCTTTCATTTCCTTTCTCTCGCTCTCCCCCACTGTCCACCCCCTCTCTCTCTCTCCCTCTCACCTCTCTTTCATTTCCTTTCTCTTGCTCTCCCCCACTGTACACCCCCTCTCTCTCTCTCTCCCTCTCACCTCTCTTTCATTTCCTTTCTCTCGCTCTCCCCCACTGTCCACCCCCCCTCTCTCTCTCTCCCTCTCACCTCTCTTTCATTTCCTTTCTCTCGCTCTCCCCCACTGTCCACCCCCTCTCTCTCTCTCCCTCTCACCTCTCTTTCATTTCCTTTCTCTCGCTCTCCCCCACTGTCCACCCCCCTCTCTCTCTCTCCCTCTCACCTCTTTTTCATATCCTTTCTCTCGCTCTCCCCCACTGTCCACCCCCCTCTCTCTCTCCCTCTCACCTCTCTTTCATTTCCTTTCTCTCGCTCTCCCCCACTGTCCACCCCTCTCTCTCTCTCTCTCCCTCTAACCTCTCTTTCATTTCCTTTCTCTCGCTCTCCCCCACTGTCCACCCCCCCTCTCTCTCTCCCTCTCACCTCTCTTTCATTTCCTTTCTCTCGCTCTCCCCCACTGTCCACCCCTCTCTCTCTCTCCCTCTCACCTCTCTTTCATTTCCTTTCTCTCGCTCTCCCCCACTGTCCACCCCCTCTCTCTCTCTCTCCCTCTCACCTCTCTTTCATTTCCTTTCTCTCGCTCTCCCCCACTGTCCACCCCCCTCTCTCTCTCTCCCTCTCACCTCTCTTTCATTTCCTTTCTCTCGCTCTCCCCCACTGTCCACCCCCTCTCTCTCTCTCTCCCTCTCACCTCTCTTTCATTTCCTTTCTCTCGCTCTCCCCCACTGTCCACCCCCTCTCTCTCTCTTCCTCTCACCTCTCTTTCATTTCCTTTCTCTCGCTCTCCCCCACTGTCCACCCCCCCTCTCTCTCTCCCTCTCACCTCTCTTTCATTTCCTTTCTCTCGCTCTCCCCCACTGTACACCCCCCTCTCTCTCTCTCTCTCCCTCTCACCTCTCTTTCATTTCCTTTCTCTCGCTCTCCCCCACTGTCCACCCCCTCTCTCTCTCTCTCCCTCTCACCTCTTTCATTTCCTTTCTCTCGCTCTCCCCCACTGTCCACCCCCTCTCTCTCTCTCCCTCTCACCTCTCTTTCATTTCCTTTCTCTCGCTCTCCCCCACTGTCCACCCCTCTCTCTCCCTCTCACCTCTCTTTCATTTCCTTTCTCTCGCTCTCCCCCACTGTCCACCCCCTCTCTCTCTCTCCCTCTCACCTCTCTTTCATTTCCTTTCTCTCGCTCTCCCCCACTGTCCACCCCCTCACCTCTCTTTCATTTCCTGTCTCTCGCTCTCCCCCACTGTCCACCCCTCTCTCTCTCTCTCCCTCTCACCTCTCTTTCATTTCCTTTCTCTTGCTCTCCCCCACTGTCCACCCCCTCTCTCTCTCTCCCTCTCACCTCTCTTTCATTTCCTTTCTCTCGCTCTCCCCCACTGTCCACCCCCTCTCTCGCTCTCCCCCACTGTCCACCCCCTCTCTCTCTCCCTCTCACCTCTCTTTCGTTTCCTTTCTCTCGCCCTCCCCCACTGTCCAACCCCTCCATCTCTCTCCCTCTCACCTCTCTTTCATTTCCTTTCTCTCGCTCTCCCCCACTGTCCACCCCCCTCTCTCTCTCCCTCTCACCTCTCTTTCATTTCCTTTCTCTCGCTCTCCCCCACTGTCCACCCCCCTCTCTCTCTCCCTCTCACCTCTCTTTCATTTCCTTTCTCTCGCTCTCCCCCACTGTCCACCCCCTCTCTCTCTCCCTCTCACCTCTCTTTCGTTTCCTTTCTCTCGCCCTCCCCCACTGTCCAACCCCTCCATCTCTCTCCCTCTCACCTCTCTTTCATTTCCTTTCTCTTGCTCTCCATCTACTGATTGCCCTATTTCATTTTTTTTGTCATTAACATATTTTGTTCCATCATCTATTTCACAAAGTCTGAATCTACATACATAACACATGATCATACTTACCCAAAATAATAGTGTCAGGCCCATGTAAAGAGGCAACTAAATTAGATTTGTTTTTCTTAGATATTTCTTTTTTTATAATGTCTGTTTTATGGTGTTAATATATCTGTAGGTGTTTTCGTTCCGGTTAATTTTATTGTTTGGTGCTTGTACTGCTTGTTTGTACATAAGTATTTCTTTGAGCTAAGTGAACTGTTATTCTAAATTATTTTGAATAAGCAGCTAACCACACATTTTCATGTTGTATGCTTTACTATTAAGTAATTTATACTTTAGCAAGTGAACGGTTACCATACATTAAGCAGGAACATGTTAATTATGCCTGCTACGAACAGTGGATATGTTTGGAGCCAGAAGGGAATTAACACATATAAGTTTACACAGAGTTTTCGCCATTCTGGCTAAAAAAATCCGTGCTTAGTGAATTGTCCCCAGCTGGTATCATTTCATGTTATCATTTCTTGAATGTATGCCAAATGGGGGTGCCGTAGATCTTTTTGTTTTAGTCTGCCAACGATCACCTTTGAATGTCATTATGTAATCCTCTTAACAGTGGTAAACATTCACCTACAAAGAATTTTTATTTTAAAAAGGTAATTTTGATCTTAAAGCACGTCAATGTAAGACTACTCATGATCACAGGGAGATGCTTCTCTATTTATTGTCACGCTCAGACAAAATGACAACATATATTTTAACAAGAAAAATCTGTTATATGCCTAGTTGTCAGTTAAGGCGAAACGTACTGATGCAACTGATTTATCATTTGTGTTTCAATGAAAATAGGAGCAGTTATCATTCAATATTGAATTGAAGATCAAACCAGGGTCACACTGGGGTCACAGATATTTAAGTGATAACACTTACATGTATTCTTTAAATCAACAAGTTACATGTACAAATCTCACATGCCATATCCCTATATATTTGTTGTACATAAAGGGACTTCACTTAAAGGGAATATTCACCCTCATATCAAGTTAGCTTTAATAGAAGTAGAAATACTAGAGGAACAGATCAGCGAAAGTTTGAGCAAAAATCAGATAAAGAAGGAAGTTGGGAATTTGTAATGATTAAACACAAAGTGACAACTCTGTGACGTATAATGCGTGGTCCTCTCCCACTTGCTATGCTCTAAAATATTTGTAAATTTCCCTTTTCCCTTTATAAGATTTTTCATAAAACATGCCCCCTAAATATATACATTGCTCTAATTTGATTGTCAACCCATTCATTAAAGCCCCTGTAAAGTGTTGGGGGCCCAAATTAGCCAAAAATTTGATATTCACTTAAATTGCATCATAATGTGAAAGATGATGTAATGTTAGTCACACTTCTGCAAAGATTTCCCCTCAATTGTGATGGAAGACAAATATTTATAAAAGAATGCATACTTTGGGTTTTCTGTTGTACCCAAACAAAAAAATTGTGTATTCTTTCTTCAATCCTCGACTTCAAACACATTTGTTTTGAAAAATCCTTACCATAGTGTTTTTTAAATTACATCTCTTTCACATTATGATACAATTGAAGTGAAATTTTCCATCAACGTCTGGAGGCTCCCAACACTTGAGAGGGGCTTTATTAAGCGACTGAGAAAATGGAAGGTCATGAGATTGGCAATACAGAGCAAATAGGAGAATACCTAGTTGCCGATTTGTATTTGGTTGAATACCAGTAACACGTAAACAATTCAGAACTTTTCCTATTTTAATCAAGCATTGGCTTGTCTGTTTCTCTTATTTTACTGCTGTTATTAACCCCATACCACCCGGGCTTCCATTTTAATCCGCCCTTCCACCCCCATGTGTGCAAATATAATTTGAGTTTAATGTACTATGAAGGGTTTCACTACGACTAAATCTATTTATTGAATAATCTGTCATACGACATAAATTCTCTTTCCATTGGTTGAACAATAACAAAGATTTTGTCACGACAAACTTAAACAGGGCATAGAAGTGTATAATGATAAATATGTTTGGTATTTTTGTTTATTGTAAAAGAAAATCTAAACGAGGTTTAAAGTAATTAACAAAACCATGTGTATCGGAAAAAAGAAATCAGAAAAAAGGAATTTCATCTCATTAACTCATGGTAAAGCCCTCCTATAATGTGTGAATAAACATAATTTGTATGTGATTCAGATCACAGCCATTTGTACTTCTTGTCCAAAAATGTCACCACCTTCAGAGCTGCCACCTATAGCTTAAATATTACATTGCAATTGTGCTGGTCTGGAAACCGATAAAACGATTTTCTCTTGGTTTTCTAGGAAAAATTATTACAATCAAACTCTTGGCAGTACACCATGTTTGATGCCTATTGCATATAATCCGAAGATTTTGAAGGGAAATTTCGACGAAATGGCAGCTTCCTTGGCGAGCAGAAGGAGTCGTAAATATGTCGAAGTAGGGGCTCTGTATTGTACTTGCAATACGATATTATTTGGGCTACAGCAATGCTTTTTATATTAAATGAAAAATTGTTTCACTCTCTATGTCACGAAAAGTTTTCATAGTCGATAGGCTAATTCCCCTTGGTGACAAATAAATGTAGGAGGGCAATATGTTAAATCCTTTAACTGTGTTGTTTAAGACCTATTTATCATGTCATTATGACTAAGAAAGGCTTGAACTCGTATGCTTTGACTGACAAGTTAAGTCAGTGACCTTATGCATGGATATGTTATATGTACTTAATCATTTAAAGTGAACCATTAACCATTTCTAATACATGTAGACATGTGACTTAAAGATATTATTTGCAGGCCAATCAAATGAAACGGTTTAATGCATGGGCCACCGATTCTCTCAAATCAGGTTCCTTTTTAAATAAAATAAAGCGAACTTGAAATAAGAACGTATGCTATTTTTGTTCTCGATTTGCCAGAATTTTTGTAGTCGTTGTTGTTTGTGAACGTTCAAAAAATATGCTGCCACTTTAAGCCTATTTCTCGGGCTATATATAATTATTTACTTCTCTTCTTTTGAAGGGGAAGTCCATCCTGAAATTATGTTGGTTTTAATAGCAACAGAAAATGAGAGGAACAGGTCATTATCAGTTAGAGCAATACCCGATTAAAAGTTGTGAATTTCTGAAGTTGTCATCAGTAAAACACAAATTGACAACACTGTGACGTAGTATGCAAGTTATTCTCCAATATGTATGTATGGACAATGCTATTAACTGTAATTAATCACAATAACTATATTTTGGGTCAATGTTTAATTTAAACAAAATTCTTTTATAGTACAGGGCGCGTGTAAGGGGAGCTCGTAAGGTACGTTACATAGTTTCCAATTTGTGTTTGATTGATCCATCCTTCAAACATTCATGACTTTATTTTTTCTTATCGGTTTTTGCTCTAATTTTTAATTGACCTGTTCCTTTCATATATCTACTTTTCTTTTAACAACGTAATATCAAAGGGGAATTTCCCTTTGATTCCCTCGCTGTTCACTTCAGCGAAATGTTTTGTTAGTTATTCCAGTTCGTTACACTTTTGCATTCACAGGCCAGGCAGCTATCTAATATTTCCGACAATGATTGTTTTCACAGTTTATAATAACGCATTCATTCAATTCAAACGGAATTTCGGATAACTTTCAAATATTTAAAGTTCTTTGTTTGAGAACTAGATTAGACTCGAAACTCCTAAAATTATGCACCGGCTGTTTTTTTCTATATATACACTGTTGGTCATAATGGTGGAGTAATAATTTTTACCCCAAGTTATGTAATGATTTTAACAATGATTTATTCCTAATAGATCTTGTGAGATTAATTTAAGTTATGATAAAAGGAAAATAATAATTTCTTTTTAAATAAGAGAAAAGGAGAATGTGAAACTGATTAAGATCAATGTGTAAGATCGGGTAGTGAACATTTCCCCGGTTAGTAACTTGCAGCAAACTTCAGAAAGTGGGCCGAATTCTGGGCAAATAAAGATATTCAAGACATGGTTTAAAATTAATATAAATAGCCCTAACACAGTGTGCGAGCTTATACACAACTTTGAAAGAGCAGCTCCGCACATAATCAGTCAAAATTCATCCATGATGAAATCGAAAGGTTATTAGTAAACGGTCGTGTATCAGAAATCAAATAAAACCCCGCAATGGTTAAGTCTTTTAACTGTCTCGAAAAAAAAGAGGCACAATTAAATGTGCACTGGTTCTGGATTGTAGCTAGCAATAGACATGTCTGTACAAAGATGTACGAGGACGCATCAGTTGCTAGGGATGTTTTTCCACATAGGGGATCATGTTTTTAACATATAATTTCAAATCGGCATATTGTCACGTCGAAATCCTTGGAGAGCACAGATAATACCTCGGTTTTTCCTATAAGAAATGTTGTGATCAATGTATTACTTCTAGAGATTTCAAATGTGAGTTACAATGGAAGAAAAAAAACAGACTAGCAATACCGTACTGGCACTGACAAGGACAAAGGATGATAGTGTTTTTAGAGTACTGAGGTTTGAAGGATGGACTGTTGGCACGAATGTTCAACTAAAAACAAAAGAGTTTTTCAGGAGTATTCATGATTGGGCATCATATAATTTTTCACAATTAGTTTCCAAAGATATCGAGACAATTTGGGCACGAGAATGTGGACTGAGTTAATGACTAACCCAATTAACTCGTGAAGTTACGGATTATTAAACATATTCATCGATGCATCAGGCATTGGATGTTTGGTATACATTCATGAAGATCCAAACCTGGAAATGATTGCTCTCGGGGAGAGTCTAAAATAGAAAACAGCTGAGAGCTTGGTGGAGCAGACAAAATAGTTCAGAAAGGCATGTAGAAAAAGACCATTGCAAGATATTGAAATTGGAATATGGCAGTCATGAGAACAATATATGGAAATAATAGATTACGCAAAGACACCCGTTTGAATTCCACTGAAGACATAGATGAGCGTATTCTGGTAGGCCCAGTATAATAGCAGACAGTTATGATTGGGTCAATTGTTAAAAGGTATTTGATTTTCTGGATTGAGAAAAGACTACGAACCAACTCAGGAAAGGGTCGTAGATAACATAATTGTGCCTCAGTCAAAATCAGTCAAAACTTCAAGCTATGAAGTGTCCTTTTAGCTTTGCAGGCTAGTCTAAAACTATTGTATATTTTGCTGTTTTGTCAGAGTTAAACGTTTTAGATTTGAGGGAAGCTATGGTTATAATGTAATATATGTTTTGAAGGTTGGTAAGATGAACACGTTTTTGCCAGTGTTACACAGTATAGCTGGCAAATGTTGTTTATACTGCAATAACTGAGAACGAAAAGGAACAACCGAGAGTTGTCATACTGGCATGAATAATATTACGTGAGTGATATGTAAGATAGCTGTATGTTTTTTTTCCAGAGTTTTGCACTTCAATAGATTCGTTGTGTTTTAAACCACTGACTAAGTTTGGCTTAGGGCAAGACGTTAGCTTTATAAGATTAACAAAGAAGACGTTTAAGGTGTCTGATGTACATTCAAACATTGTTACCTATATCTCGTGGTTAATTTTCGATTCAACAAAACAGGTATTGGGAATATACCGTTAAATAAAAACTGGCATTTCGTGCAATTAGCTCGGCAGGCTAACCCCAATACATTATATATTTAACTCTTTTGTTAGAGTGACAGTTTTATAAAATTGATGTTTGCTATGGGTGAAATCTTACTATTTGTGAACGATAGTAGGATGAACTTAATTGTTCTAACCACCATGGTCACCATTCCAACTCCTTTGCTCATTAAGGTTCAACCCTTAGATGTTTTGTTAGCGATTGAAAACCTTATCGTATCAACACTACCTAGACGAGACCTCTAGCTCCTGCCATGTTAAATTTGCAGATAGGGCAATTGTCCCTATTCTTACTAGATTGTTTATTAAGAGTATACAGTCCGGGACTGTCCCGCCTGAATGGAAACTGGCTCATGACATTCATCTGCAAAAAAAGGTGTGGGAACGAAGTTCGATCGACACCACGTTGGCCAGGATTTCACAATGCGGGGCTATGTTTTTTTGTTAAAGAACTATTCATTTCGTTTGTATGTTATGAAATGAAGAAAGGAAGGGGGTAATAATGGCATTTTTGGATCCCCAAATTAGAAGTTCACAATAGTTCCATTGAAATTACAATTCTAGACATGATTAATGTCATCATGACAGGTAATTTGAACGGCTACCACTGATGAGGGAGAGGCATTTTAAGCATCCACCAGCACAATATTGCACGGCATCTGGCGGTAGTTACAACGCGATTGAAAAGATAGAAACATTCCATCCCTGCAGAGGATGACAGATCAACCGAAACCCGCTCTAAACAAAATATAGCTATACTTGCAATTTCGCCCTTTGCTGAAATTTCAGCTTTCCATTTCCTAAAACTATGTCAAATAGCCTATGACATTTTTAGTATGCCTAAACAAATGTTTTAATCTCGAAGTACCAATTTCACGCATTCGTATGTATTCATTTAATACCTTTTTGTTTTCATGTTTCAGGTATATTTTGTATTGCAGCGATTTATAACGATATGATATAATTATCAAGCAGGAAAAGAAACGCTGTATTAAAGTAAGGTTCGGTAAAAATCGTTTCCTACTCTGTATTATTTTATCATCTCTGCAGGCTTGTCCTAAACTATTGTATATTTTGCTCTTTTCTCAGAGGCAAACGTTTTAGATTTGAGAGTTGCTATGGTTATAATGTTATTTATGTTTTGCAGGTTGGTAGGATGAACATGTTTTGCCAGTGCTACTCAGTATAGCTGGCAAATGTGGTTCATACTGAAATAACTGAGAACAAAGATAAATAACCTAAAATCGTCATACGTGCATAAATGTTAGCAATATGTAAGATTGTTGCACTTTTATATTTTCTCTACACTCATTCGGTGTATGTGGAAATATGTTGAAATAGATTAATGGGTTGAGAGATCGGGATCAATGTGTCCGCTTTGAAGGTGCCCAGTCCGATTGGTGTCCAAAAACCTCATATGTGGCTTAAAGGAGTTTTAGTGGCTGGGCCCCCTGCACTTTTCGATTTATTTACTGCTGATTTACCAAATATTATTTCCCCTCTCTCACCCTTACCTCAATATGCAATTTAATAACAATATTGTATCGCACGATTAACCGAGCGAGCGATAAAAAACAAATCCAATCTGATATCAATGCACTTGTCAGATGGTGTAATGATAATCATGTAAAATGGAATACTTTGAAGTGTAAAGTTATGTATGTTTCTATCACTGATGTATGTTTTGTAAATGATTTAGCTCATTAGGACGGTTAAATCCTATAAATTTATTGTCATCAATTTATTATAACCTCTCCTGGTCAAAACAAGTTTATTATGTCGCAAGTAATTGTTCAAGGCTGTCTGGCTTAAGGGGCTTTCACACCGGGCCTTGCGTAGAGTTGCGTAGAGTTGCGTACCGACTACGCCGATCGTACGCAACCCTACGTAACTGTACGCGAAGGGACGCGAATGGGTACGCGAGATGACGCGTACCTTCGGCGTAGACATTTTACGCAGACAGTACACAATTTTTACGCAAGTATACGCAACACTACGCAACTGTACGCCAAGCCTACGCAACAATACGCTACCCTACGCCAGTCCGACGAAGCATTAAAAACGTATAAAGATTTTGTTTGTATATACCTGGATGTAAACTTGGCAGGTATTGATCATTATTTTGAAGGAAAATGCTATTTTTGTTTACATGTGTGCGTTCTCACATTTATTCTGTTTATGAAGAAAAAGTGTTTCTTTGACTTTATTTTGTATTCTTGCTTGTAATTCTGTTTGTACTACTACAAGGTATTTCAGGCTGACATGTTTTGTTTTTTTATGGTTTATCCAATTTGTGATGTTGACATCTCAGGCTGTTGATATAATAAACAGAGATAAGATTTACAAACTGATGTCTCATGCGAAATGTTATTATGTTTTGTGGAAATCTGTATATCTATTTGTGTCGGTTTGTTTGCTTGTGTGTACGTTTGTGGCCCTGTTTGTATGTTTTTAATATAATTTTGTTTAATTGAAATGAGCAAAGAAATAATTTTGTCTCACTCTGTTAGTGAGACTGAGTGAGTGTGTATGTCAGAAGTAATAAATGACTAACATTTATATCATTACATTGTCACACACATATACGCTACGGACAAAGGACAACAGCTATCGTCTTCAAACTTTCAGGAAACTGTTATGGAATGATATTTTACAAATAATTGAAAAAAGGGGATATGGTCAACAAATATCAGACTTCTGTCCACATTTATTCACAAATCCAAATAAGCGCTCTTTCGTTGGCGTTTTGAGGTATCGAATCACATAACGTGACCTTGCAATGTACGTCAAAAGAAAGTTCATTTATAACCCTTTTGAATGATACATAGTACAATAATGTAGTACATCCACAAAAATGTCTGCATTTTTTGGAAAATAATATTAACATTACTGCAAAATAGCCTCAGCAGTTGTTAATACCTACTAAAAAATTGAAAATATAACGGTAAAAAACGTGTACCAAATGCCATATTTTACTATTAAAACTTATGGCAGGTTTATAAATGTTATTTTCTTCACTCACTATTTTACGCAAATTGGCGTTTCAGCCCTATTTCACGCATGCAAAAGAGACCCACTGCCCCTTGGATGTCACAGTTTGTCATAATGTTATTATTATACTAAGACCAAGTTATGTTCACATGTAATAACATGTACAATTCTTTGTACACTGCACAATTCGTTTACACAATAAATTGAACTGTCTTTTTAACATATTTTTTTAATATAGGTTTATAAAGCGCCAATGGCTACACTCGCGGCTCCTACGAGCGTCTATTGCATTTTTACATGGCATTTTCGCACACAGTAAGCAACCGTACGCAACCGTAAGCAACCCTACGCCAGGCCTACGCAAGCGTACGTAACCCTACGCCAGGCCTACGCAAGCGTACGTAACCCTACGCTAATTGCCTACGACGTAGGTACGCGGTGCCTACGCACAGGGTACGTAACTATACGCCATCGTACGCAAGCCTACGCATTACCTACGCAGGGACTACGCCGAAGCATCAATTTATTCATGAGTACGCAGCTTAAATTCGGCGTAGTCGGTACGCAACACTACGCAACTCCACGCAGATCCGTTGTGAAAGGGGCTTTAACGAGAACGATTGCTAGTTCAAGAAACTAAATAGTACTCAAACGGCTTTTTTGTTTTATAATGTGTAGAACAATTATCGAATAGGGTATTCCGGTTTGGCTTCCACATTAGATGGATCACATTACTGCTTTTGATTCAGGTACACCCGTTTCTTCTTTCAGTCAATGATGCAAACAAACTAACATATGAAGAGCGCCTGGCAATTTTGAACATGTTACCATTGTATGACAGATTAATATACTTGTCAGCCTCTTTCATGATAAAAGTTCTGCTTGTCTGTAGGATATCCCTCAACTTCTACTATCCATTCCAACAAAAAAAGGAATCTAGATACGTTATAAATTGTACAAGCATTTGCCCGATGTAGTGCTTTAGAGTTTACCAATATTCATAGCTGTGCCGTCTTTATCTCATTAATAAGGCTCTTCGTGAGTTATTGTGTACTATGCCACTAACTGATAACTCTTTTTAAAATGACTATGAAGGTATGCACTCGCGGGATACGTCACGTAGATAGGTCCAATTAGGTCCAGTTCTCGCCTCTTTCACGCCCACCAAAAAGCTGAAAAAACTCGATGGCAAACCGCTGAGCGAATTAAAAGCTAAATACGCGAAACATGCAATTAAAAGCAAAAGCAATACGCTTCGGTTATAGGTAGTCGGCAAAATACGCACACTCATAGACTGGATTAAATTAAATATTCGTGTCTTATTCGCGCCTTTGAATATTTGGCGCCATAAAAATGCTGTGAATCACTATCATCTGTGATGGTATCCTTTAAACACTAACAATAATTAAAATCATAATCTTGGTACTTTCAGACCAGTTGCAGTGGAAAGTGGCACATTTAGATAAGTGTCTTGCCAGGGGGCATTAGTACCGCGGCGGGACTTGAAACGCGGACCATGCGATCCGTCTCCTGGTGATCCACTTGACCATGACGCCTCTCCAAGAATCCTGTACAAAGAACATTTTCGTTTGATTTTATTAAATTGCTTAAATTTATGTAATGCACGGGAAGAAACTCTTGAAAAAGCATTTTCCTCATTGCTTTTGATACCCTGTTAATGTAAGAATATATACTTGTTTACTCATTTAATGCATACCTTTAGGACCCTTTTTAGACAAAAGATGGTCTTGACAACTATTTACCTGCTAAAGGCTTTCTCCGACAGGTACTACTAGTGTTTGCTTCATGGGTTACATCTATAGAGATGCCTTTATGCATAGCAGGAACATAAATAAATGTATATACATTAGTAAACAGGTCTAGCAGCTATAAATATACAGTTCAGTTCTAGTCGTGCAATTGCATTGTGTAAGAAACGGTGTGGAATCGAACAGAAACAGTAGATCATGTAGCATAAGAGTGTTGGTGTGTATTGCAAGGTTCTGGAGTCAACAAAATGATATGAAATTTGCCCCAGTCTTGGCAAAGTAACAAGCACTGTGCACATGAACATGTATGTGGGAGCCGTTACTCGTCATATTTAGAATATGTAGACATTTGAAGAGCCATGCTTTGCAGGAAACGTTTTTTTCTCTTATTTTCTTCCACACTTGCATAATAACAATGAAAACGCTCACAAATGTTGGTAACCTCTCCCCAGAACTCAACCTTCTCTTTAATAATGCACTCTTGTTATTATTAGGAAGCTACACATGTCAGTTTATAAACAAACATTGCCATTGTCGAAAAGCTTGGGCACATCCTTGATTTAATTATTTTGATTAGAGAGGCTCAGTTCCCCCCCCCCCCTCCTTCCCCACTTTTTTCAACTACCCCAAAAGTACCCCTTTCTACTAGGAAAAGAATCCCCTTAAAGGGAAAGTCCACCCCAGGATTTTTTTTAGCTGACGATATAGACCTAATAATACCATGAAGAATGATACAAGTCTCATTAAAATCCATGATCACATAACGAAGATATATCGACTTTTTTATCGAAAATCAGCCGCCCCCCAAATGCAAATGCGTTACATGGGCATGAAACGATCGCCAAAAAATAACCGATAGTATCGAAATTGTGACGTTTGTTGCGAGCTGCCTTCTTATTTCGCAGACATTCACTTTCGCTCGCGGTACACTGTTATCGCGCTGACACGACGAATCATGAATGAAAGTGAAAGCGAAAGTGAATGTCTGCGAAATAAGAAGGCAGCTCGCAACATACGTCACAATTTCGATACTATCGGTTATTTTTTGGCGATCGTTTCATGCCCATGTAACGCATTTGCATTTGGGGGGCGGCTGATTTTCGATAAAAAAGTCGATAATATCTTCGTTATGTGATCATGGATTTTAATGAGACTTGTATCATTCTTCATGGTATTATTAGGTCTATATCGTCAGCTAAAGAAAATCCTGGGGTGGACTATCCCTTTAAACTTCAGAAAAGTGAATCTTTTTCTTTCAAATAGGTGCCCGTTCGAATTTCTTATTAGTGCACCTTTGTACTTCTGATAGGTGTCCCTTTTATTTTAACACGTGCCCCGTTTCCTTCTGGTAAGCCCCTCTCAAAAGCGATCCATCAAAATATAAAAGGTACTCCTTTAATTCCGTTAAATGCCCCTGTACCTTTTTAATGTGTGCACTTTTCTGTTTTCATAAGTTCCCCTTTTCATTGCTGTTGAGTGTCTCTTTTTAAAGTGCGAGAATGACCCCCTTTCACCTCTATTAATTGCTCCTTTTCCTTCTTAATAAGTTCCATCTTTTCTTCTGATAAATGGCCATTTTGCTTTTTTAAAGCAGCCCCTTCCCATTTACCAAAAGTCCCCTTTTCGCCTCTGATAATTACCCCTATTAAATTGTGATAGGTGCCCTTTTCCCTTGACAGAGGCACCTATTTCTATTTTCATAATTGCCCTTTTTTATTCTCTGGTTAGTGCCTCTTTTCAGGTGCCATACAATTGTTCTTTTACTTTGACAAGGGCTCCTTTTCTTTTCTAATAAGTGTTCTTTGTCCTTTTGATTAGCGCCCCTTTTCTTCCACCATAATATGTGCCCCAAATATAGAGCGACTAAGAGCAACTCTTTTCTGGAATTCCCTGAAAGCTCACTCGCTACGCTTGTTAGCATTTATAGTTAATATACTCATGTTTTTTATTAAATTTTTTTGTTCATTCTTTCAAGATTGGATTGTACTTCAAAACCCATCAGGGTCGGCTTGTTTCTCTTGCATATGAACATTCAGCCGATCACACCCAACTGCAAAGCATGTGGCTTAAATATAAAGTTGAGTTCTGGTCATGCGATTGCATTATTAAAGAAACGGTGTAGAATTGATCAGAAAAGGTTGATCATGTACATAGCATATTAGTATTAGTGTGTACTGCAAGGTTCGGGAAGAATGCAAGAATTTTGGCCTATGATTGATTAAGGTACAATCACTGTACATAGAACTATATATATGGGACTACACGAACATGCAGCATAAAAATCCGTCCGATGTTTATGATGTAACATAATAATTATAATAATAAATAAAGCATGATATTTATACAGGGTGAGTCAGAAAAAATGTCCCACTTTTTAAAAGTTGTATTGTTTGAAGTGTGAATATCTAATTATTGGTTTCATGATATGTCTTGATAGAGTTATCCTCCCTGTACATTTAGGTACCATTTTCATTTGAATCCATTCATAATGTAATCACAATGTAATGTATAAAGTAATATATTTTTTAATCGAGTTTTCCCCTGTCGGTCCCCCTTTTTTCAGAGCCCTTTTCGTAGGTAATCCCACTTTGGGATACGCTCCGCCGTCCCTGGTGAGAGGTCTGAAATTTCATACTCGGTATCGTTTGTTAAAATCCCTTACAAGTATAAGCTCGCCGATATCCCAATTATACATGTGTTGATTTGCATATACATTTACATGTTTCGATAGGATGTCAGCGAATTTATACTCGTGACTGTTCCGTGAAACGCTGCCGTTGTCTCGATGATTTTGTTGTGCCCCTCGAAGTAAGCTTATTGCATGGGTACCAAGCAGCAATGGTGAGGTAATAGTTTATATAGTTGCCCCAAAATGAAATAGATTCATATCATCACCTCTCGTCATAAACTGATTGTGACGATATGATTTATTTCTCGTTATGGTATTTTTCTTTTGTAGTATCCTCTATTCATGTAATCCCCTGAAGGTTACGTGCAGGCCAAGAATTCACATTTGGAACATGGCAACGGTTCACATATTTACACAAGATGGAGCCTTTCACTCCGAATCCAAACCGAACAATTCATGGCCATTCGGGGGTGATGCTCTTTTTAAAATGTTTTTGTTGGTTTGGTGTCACTGACATTTCAGGGAAGCAGTACTCTTTATATCGCATCTCGGCAATGCAATGGCCTACTCCAGTTCACCAGAAAATAAACTTGACTTTCAACCTTTATGAAGGCGATCGATTGTATCGCTATGTTTTAATTGTTATTATCTTTGTTTAGTCTCTCTGTCTCTTTCTCTTGCTGTCTCGCTCTTTCACTCAATGCTCCTCTCATGATTCGTTTGAAGATAAGATGCGCGAGATTCGACGTAATTATGTTTTGCTTTTTTCTTTCTAATCTTTAATGTTTAATTGTCATTCTAAATTTTTAAAAATAGTTTACACTTTCTTATTCTTTTTATTTTAGTTGTATTATAAACTATTTATTTTCTTGTATGTATGATGTGTAAATGTTTTAACGGAATTGCAACAAAAAACACACAAAACAAGTCTAGGATCTGTCTCTTTGGTGGGACCGGACTGTTACACCTTTCTACCTATGGCAGTCGTTGGAATTACATACCAGAACCAATCTACCAACTACCAAAATAAATTCCACATCGCATAGTACGTGTATTAGTCCGCTGTATGGTTCAAAATCAAGTCAATGCGCTATTGTCCTTTGGTAAGGCATTCATCCTCAGTACACAGTCCCTTGAAGAGGACTTAACGCCGTAGGCCTCCTTCGTGCTTACTTACATACACATGTTTTCTCAGTAGTCGGGTAAAACACATAAGCCAAACAGCCTTTAACAATTTTCTTGTATTTTGAACATGTTTTCTGATGTTAAAATGAAAGAATAAAATATGTTGAAAAAATAAACAGTGTTTCCTCTTCGTCCAGATTACTGGTCCTATATAACACAGCCTGCGCATGAGCTTCATACCCACGTTCGAGATGATTGGTTGGAAGCTTCGCCGATTCGTCCAATCAAACGTTCGTCTGCTTTGGTAGCCCCCCCCCCCCACCCCTATCCCTCCAACCTTGGTTCTGAGTCGCCAAACGATGAGTGCGCTTTGAACTAAGGTAAACTGGATAGCTCATAAATTTTAGTTTATGGTCTGCATTCGTCGGGCTTGGACTTATTTTCTTTGCACCTCTTGATTATACTAAATTTTGTGACGAACTGAGCGTTTTCATAAATTGGACTTCTTGACAAGGTAAGACACGTTACCTGCTTGATAAACGTCGCTGTACGTTTAGAGTACAGCGGCCCTATTTTATATTATAAAGTAAAGAGTGTCTATCTATTATGATATATGTTTTCCATAAGTCTTATCTAGTCAGGTTAGCCTTCTGGTGCAAGAAAATTCTCCCTTAACAACCTCAACATATAAATACAAAAAGTGCAAGGTATACTATGTTGTATGTACTAATATATAATAGTAAACCAACTCTTAAACAATCAGTTCATAATTCGATACTAAATTACGTTTATTTGATTTCATGCCAAGGTTTTGATGAATCTCGTTTACATAGGTCCATTACCATATTGAACTTTAAAATAAACCACTGTTTGAGTGTAACCCCCAATCAACCCTTCAAACCTGCGTTTTATGAATCAGTCACCAGTGCAGTCTGGTTTAACATCGGCTCTTAGTCAAACTCGGGTTTTTAACTTTCTACACCATTTAGACTGCACCTAGTTAAAGTTTAAGCCTGGTCTGACTTTTTTCAAAAATTGTTTGCGATGGCGATGGTGAAAATATGCTGGCACCAGATTTAGAGAGACCTAAATTAGCCTCATGAAGAGGAAAATTCGGCAGTGTATGAAGGGGGAGGGACATTTTTTTTATAGATATAGTTTCAATTCAAATGACAGTGCAGTTTCACAAACTTTACATTTTCTGAAAGAGAGTTCGGAAATTATATTTCATTGAAATGAAAATAATTCCTGATTTGTCTGTGTCTTTTGGGATAAACAACGTTACACTGACTATCTCTTGAAATGCTAATGAAACGGTCTTTTAATGCACTAGAAAAAAAAAATTGGTTATCCAATGACCTACATCATTGATAAAGACGCTTTTTCAAGTCTGCCCTTCCCGACATGTGTCCTTGGGCATGAGCAATCGATAAATCTTACATAATTATTTTAAATATTCCAAATTAACCTTTTTTGATCCACATATCCCAAACTGCTTTTCCAGTCAGTATTTCCATTTTCAAATAAATGTTGTATTAAAGTGAAACATACCAGACGCCTTGAATTCAAGTTCATGTATTTAAATCAAACTCTTTACAAAAACTACTAACATTAAAAATGAGGTTATTTGATAAATCCATTTTTAGATATGACACTGATTAATTTCTTGGTAATTTTTAATTTGTATTTGTGTATCCTAGGTTCTTGAACTGAACTTTAAAATGTTTCCCGTTTTAACTTAATGTAAATACGAGTGACTATCTGTCATTCAACCAACACATAATACTGATGATAATGATGTCAATATTTATGATGGTGCCTTCATATCAAGCAGGACGGTCATGGCGCTATACATAAATATGTAAAATAAATACAACAACTTTGCTTTACATTATGCTATGAATGATTTGGGAACTATGCGTGTAAAAGGCCTAAGGGCTTTATTTATGTAGTTCCCCATTGTTCATGAATAATTTTGTATCTTTTGTATCAATGTAATTTTTAATCGAGAATGAAATAAATGCGAATTTAATTCAATTCAATTCAATAGAGAAGTGAATTCGATGTAGAATCACAAAAATAGGCATGTCCTTGATGTAGCTCATGCCACGAAAGTGGTGTAAAACACTCTACTAAGCATAAGTCAGAAGGCAGATGCTTATCACGCTTTCAAGTTGAGTAAGCAATTAACATAAAATATCAAGTCCGCTGTACTTACTAAACTTCTGATCATTTTGATTTATTTTCAAAAACAAGCTTCTCGTTGACGTATCATACATGATTAGGTTTTGGTGAGTAGTATTCTAGTGTATTATATATGCATGTGTTGATGCATTCCTGTATTCAATCTTTTATTTATTCTTGCATTTACTGTTTAAATTGTATTAAATTGATTTTTGTTTTGTTTTGTATTAGTTATTATCAAGTTTTTTATTAATTATTTATATAGGTCAATGGTAAAGCTGTTCCATTGTGTTGGTTGCTTTAAAACTGTCAAAAATAACCGAAGGTCATAACATAGAAATTGCAATAAATGGGTCCACATAAGTTGTACTGATTTCGGTATTGAAGCGTATGATGATCCAGCCCAACATTTCTTTAATTGGACATGTTCGAAATATCTTTTTTTTTTTTTTTTTTTTTTTTTTTAGATACTTACCCTTTCCTGATCTTAACTATGACTGTATTATTGATGTTCAAGGTGGTACGAATGACTGTATTCCCAAACGTTTGATGGAAGCAACAAATCTTTCATTATTGCTTGTTTGAAAAGCGAAGGCCTCAAATTTGCACACCTAAATATTCTTAGCCTTGTCCGTAATGAAGATAAAATCAAATCATTGTGTACAGAGTAATGAAATTCATATTCTAGCATTAAATGAAACTGTTTTGGATGAATCTGTTTTCGACATTGAACTTGATATCGACCATTTTAACCTTATTCGTGAAGATAAAAACAGGTACGGTAGTGGAGTGGGTGGCCGTGTATATACATAGTTCGTTGTATTTTTAAGTTATCAAATATGACGTTTCAAATTTCTTAGAATTTATACCACTTCTGATTAGACCGACATTTTCAAATCCAATGATATCTCTTATTTGGTATAGACCGCCAAATAGCAATGTTCAATTATTTCAACAGTATGACAAATTCATTATCATTCCTTGATAATTTTAATTAGGCCTACTTTATTGTTATGGGGGACACAAATTGTGATTTATTCAAAATAACAGGGTCCTCTGATTCACTGCAAGAGATTAACAAAACATATTATACTAGGATTACAGCCAACTCAATGACACTCATTGATCATATGTTAACAAACTCAACTGAAAAAATAAAAACACACGGTGTTATACATGTTGGAATGAGTGATCATTCTTTGAGTTATTTAATATGAAAGTCGAAAAATTAAAACTCCTCCCGAGTAATTAATTATCGAAAATTATCTGGTATTAATATAGAATCCTGTTAAGAAGATTTAGGTAATCAGCCATGGCATGGAATCCTTGATTGTACCTGTGTCAGTGAAGCAGTCAACAAGTGGATAAGTTTTCTTATGGATGTTGTTATCACCATATGCCTATCAGAAGCAAGACAATTAGGAATAAGAAGTCCCCATGGATGAATTCAGATATGTTTAAATTGATCAGAGAAAGGGATAAATTAAAACAAAAAACTGGATTAAAATAAAGATGAGAAAAAGATGAAAGAATACAGACAAATTAAGAAACAAACTTAATTTTGAGATTAGGAAAAGAAAGAAATATTACTCTAAACAATTATTAAAATTGAAGTAAATGCTGGAAGCACCTGGAAGGTGTTAAAATCATTATCACCTTAAAATAATAGTAACACAAATATTTTTCAAACCGATAAAAAAAATTGTTCGAACAAAGTGAACATTTTAATGAATACTTTCCGAACGTTGGAATACTTTCAGCATCTACAATTACAATCACACATAGATCTGTTTTTGATCAAGAGTGTCATAGTGTATTTGCATTTAATTTTGGAGTAATATCCGAACAAAATATTTTGAAAGAAGTTAAACCATTGAAAATAAATCTTCATGTGGAATTGACGGAATCTTGTGTTTATCCTAACCAATTTAACACTGATAAAGTGATACCATTATTTAAATCAGGAAACGAAGACGATCCTTCTAATTTTAGATCCATATCCATTTTGCCATCCGTCTCAAAAATTCTGGAAAGACTAGTATGCAATCAACTGAAATCATATATGAAATAAAACAATATACTCTGCGCCGAGCAACCAGGTTTTCAGGCAAAAGCATTCGACTGTAACATCTTTATTGAAAGTCACCGATGATTGGTTGCAAGCATTGGATGGAGGCCTTTATATATTGGTGCTTTGTATGTCGATCTGAAAAAGGCGTTTGACACTGTGGACGTTCAAATACTTGTTAACAAACTGTACTGGTACGCTGATTTGGGCAACTCATTTGATCTAAAGGGGGCGCTAGAGCCCTAGAAGAGCCGGGCTGGGTTGATTAATTGTTCGATTATTAGTTTGACTCGGTATACACCAAAGTTAAATAGCATTAAGTATGTTTCCAATAGTATGCCGGGAGCGGGTAAACAACCCCTGATTTTAAATTCTTGCATTAGATTAAAGTGTTAATTTCGATAAGCACGTTGGAAATGAATTCCTGCATCAAGATGTACAGGTTTTCATTTTAGATAACACGTTAGACATTTTCCGGGGACGCGACATTCTCGCGAACAGATAGATTCCTCCCATTTTTGTCGGTGACTAGTTCAAATCACTCTTATCTATTATGCTTTGTCATTGGTTATAATTAATTAAAGGTATAACTCCTCTCTTAATTGGTCGGATGACCTAAGGGTAATTTTATATATCTCGTCTTGTAATTGGTTGGCTTCGTAAGGGTCCTCCTGGTTGGCTGGGTAAATCATGTGATATCTAAGCCTCTTCGGGTGCCGGAGTATTTCAATGCCATGTGCGGGATTTTGTGGTCAGTTAATTTCATTGGATGTGCTGCTAGTTTACTGTCGATAGGGCCGCCCAGCCTCTGAGAGAAGCAGCTTATATTTAAAATGTTTCAAAAATAATTACTCTTCGTTTGTTACGATTGGAGCTTCGGTTGACTTATATAATTAATAAATTGGACTTCAACTGTATATCCGAGCTTCTTTTGTTTTCATTTATATTTGAACTTGTCGTCTCCAACCCATTAACTTTCCAGCATTGGTGTTTCGAGGGACACATTACCTTGGTTCGAATGTTAATTGTATAACCGTAAAATGTGTACCTGTATTGATTCTGATACATCAAATATTTTAGATATAGATTACGGAATTCCTCAAGGTACATACTTGGCCTTATTTTAATTTACTATTTATATATTTGATTTGGTGAAACGAGTACAAATTTGTAAATTGCATCTACATGCAGATAATACTGTGCTATATTTTTTCATAAAAGTGTTGATATTGCTGACAAATATTAATTTCGATTTACGTAAAATACATAGCTTGCTTTGTCGTAATAAACTCAGTCTTAACGTTGAAAAAACCTTTTGTATGTTATTTGGAACTGGTGCAATGTTATCGAAATATAATATCTTAAATGTAAATATTTGTGGTAAACGTATTTTTCAAAGTAATACTGTGAAATATCTTTGAATGCATCTTGATACCAAGTTTAAAAACAAAAACAAAATACGTAAAGTTTTCAGCTCGTCTTCGACATTTTATATCGGAATCTAATCTGAAGATGGTATATATTTAAATTATTCTTCCACTTTTTGATTATGCAGATATTGTTTATGATTCGGCAAGCAAGAAACACACACTGCCCGCCTCAAAAACTTACCAAACAGGGCCGGTCGTATCATTTTGAAAATTAGTCCTCCAACCATGTTTCAAATAACGATATTCGTGTTAAATTAGGGTGGAAATCTCTCCATTCAAGACGACAATTGCATTTAAATATAATGGTCTATAAATTCCTAAACAATTTGGCTCCTCCTCCTCATTTAGAGAAGTCTTTCAAAAACTGTAACTATCCATATTCCCTACGATCACAAGGAAATATAAAACTCCCAAAATCAAAGAGTAGATGCCGCCGTAAAAGGTTTGTGCATAAAGGCTCACGTGTGTACAATGACCTACCGTTAACTATTAAGCTATCCAACCGCATACACAAATTGCAAAAATCTAAATTTAAGAAATCAGTTTTGCTCTGATCTGTAATGGAACATGCTTGGGATGGGGGGTGGGGGAGGGTGTTAATGCTTCTCTAATATATTTTAGGTTTCATTATGTATACAAATTATATAATTTTATGTTGTATTGTATGATGTATAATAACTGTTAATATCTTAATTCCTGGACCTCAGGGAAGAACAGTTTTGTCATACTAGCAAATCTGAATGGGTTATCCAGCCATTTATTATACCATTGATTTTACTATGTACATGTATTTTCTTTGTATTGTTTTTAATTTTATGATATGAAAAATAAATACCAATACAAATCACATGCTGACACAGAATCTCGGGGGAATGTCTGAGACATTATTGCTTCTGCCAAGGAAGACTGTTATCGTAACAGACTTTCGTCATGTAACATCAGGGACCTATATAAGACTGAGAATGAATTGCTAAACGTTAGGAGTAATATTTTTATTATGTAAAGATTCTTCTGATCTTACAGACGATTTTTTTCAATAAGATTAGGGACGATATAGAGAGCAATGTTCTAACTTGACATAATGTATCAAGTGTATCCTTAAATACGTAGAAACCGGACTCTATCTTCGCTCAGTTTGATCCTGTGTGTAAAATTGTCTTTACAACATCTAAGATTTTGAAATGTCCTTCCACATCTTGATTTTGCGATCACGTGCAAACTTGACTGTTATAGAAGACATTTGTCAGTTCTACTTATAAAAATGTGATGCATGCTGAATCTAACATTGTCTATCGGTGTGTTTCCACATACACTAGTATGATCTTCTGTCATTACTCTGTTGATTAAGAAATCTTCTCTGGACAGAGATAATTTAAGTAGTTATAGACCCGTTTCTAATATACAATGTCTAGAAAAATTGATTGAAAAATTTGTTTCTAAACAGGTATCCACATTTGTCACCCACATTGATTTGCTTGATTCTATGCAGTGTGTACATGAGTCGCACATATTGACTAAGACTACACTTATTCGCGTGCAGAATGACAAACTTTTTGCCATTGCTAACAGACATACTGTCTTCTTATGAATGCTTGCCTTTTTGTCTGCCTTTGACCCGGTGGATCATGCAACTCTCTCACATAGGCTGGTCAATCTTTTTTTCCTCCTTCTATTCGATAACTTCTCGTCCTGGTTCCAGTCGGCCCTTAGCAACAGGTCGTCGGGTAAGGTCCATGTTAAAGGGATCCAGTAACTTTGACTAAGATTCTGAAACAAAAGCCTGGATTTAGCTCATGCTGTAATGATAATTATAAACCTTCAGGTCAGTCAGGAACCCCATGATTTTTAAAAGCCGATCGCCTGTCTGATTACCAACATATTTATGATGCGAAATCGAAACCAAATTTTGCGTTTGCCAAACGGTTTTCAAATACTACAGTCTATTGGTTAAAACGGGTATAGTAGAACCGGTCACTCAAAGATCTTTACTTTTTGGAGGCGCTTCTTGATCATTTTGAAGCGCGATTTTTTTAAGGGCTTCAATATTGTTCCGTATTGCAGGCACTTGTAGGGCCGTGCATCTCACATTTAACATTGTTAAAATATGCCTTTACCAGACGTTCCGTATTTTAAAGGATTGTCCCGTATTTTGACCATTTGTATACGTCCCGTATCGGACCTCCGCGACTCGCGGTTCGTACCGAATTTGTTTAATACTTATTGAAAATGGAGTTATGAGCCAAAATTTAACCCAAACTACCTCACGAAAAAACAGGAACGATTCTAATATTTTGCTCGCTTACTTTCCTCGTTCGCTATTAATATTTCGGAAATGGAAATAAATCGGGAATCATTACAAAGAGAACATAATTTCTTTGTCATGAAATAACTTTCAAGGTTACATTGATTATGACATTTTAATCGTTAGCTGCTAAAGTTGGGTATCCTTTTGTTTTATTTTAAGCACTCTATTGAGGGAACGTTGCTGTTGTTAATCCATGACTGCTTCTTGAAACGCTTTACAAATATTGAACTGGTGTCAACTTTAATGCTGATGCCTAATCTTAGGTTAAATACAAAATGATTGCAGTTCCTCAATCTGATGGTGACTAAAAAGTAGTATACTTTGAAAATCAGTTTATTTTACATGATGTATATCATATATGCATATCTGCCCTCAACACTTAAAGCTATGAAACATGGTAAATTAAATCGATTACACAATTTTCTGTTCATATAGGATCTGTGAAACTGCCTGTGGTGAAGGAAAGACGCCCTCAAGCGTGATGGGGCCCATACTAAAGCTAGTTGCAGCGATCGCTGTGATAGCGATTAGTGTTCGAACAGTCAGAGCAGGTAAGACCACCAACACGATTTCCCCCTACTTACTGCTACCCACAGTTGGTCAGGCTTGGCGTGCGGATTCGTGCATCACGCCATCTTCGGCGTGCAGCACGTGAGGATTTAGATCGCGATATTTAATTTTATTAACAAAAACGGCCAGATTGGGAGGGGGGGGGGGTGTTAAACCCCCTTATCCCCCCCGTAGATCCGCCCCTGGGAAAAAAAGACTTAACTCCGTTCGTCGATATTCAGCCCTAGACGAAAGATTTGATGCATGTCAACGAAACGGAGTTAAGCCTTTTTCCAATTCTGCTTGTTGCTACGGCAGGCAGCCAGTGAAACGAAATCGTTTGATAAAATTATGGAAATGCAAGCACTACTTTAAACAAAAAGGAACTTTGTCATTCCTCGCTCATTTTACCTGATTGAGGTGTCATATGAAAGGGCAGAGACTCAACTTTCTAGAAATGTAATTTTCTCTTTGAAATTAAGATACCGTCCGCCAAATGACTTTTTGGTTTTCTCTCTTCAAATTCATTTTAATTACTCGAGTGTGAAATATGCATCATATGAGTTGCACCAAATAAAAGAGGAGGATCTAAGCTTTCCAAATGTGTGTCATTTATTGATTATAAATATGACTAAGCTTTGATAATACATCGATAATTCTAGGTTTCGTTTTTTCTGGGACGCACTGCATATATCTAAATGTATTCAAATGATTTTTAAAGTTGTCAACCATTTCATTTTCAGTTTATTGTTTCGTATTTGACATTATATTACCCATTTTGCAATGATTTCACAAGGTCGATGGTCATATTAGATATGGATTATATTAACAGAGACAATTGAAAGTGGGTAGGGCCCACACTTAGCTGCATTACTATCCTGACTGTGTATTAAAAGCCGTTTTTGTTATTGATTTTCAACATTTCAAACACCACTGTACAAAACTCAACTGAATTCACTTAAAATCGGTATATAAGTCACAATTAATGACACCTACATAGCAGTAAAATACAATTTTGTTAAACTTACCGATGTTAGAAAGAATATTTTAAAAATTCAAATTGTGAGTCTAGTGTCAAATTTGCCGATCAGCCACATCGTCTTTATTGTGTGCATTAGTATGCGATAGTGTGTGGTGTGTGTTAAACCCGCCTCTCAGCAAGTATGCATTGCTATGGGTCAATACGCATTATCATTGACTCCATGCTTTGCTGGAGTGGGTAGGGCCTACCTCATTTCAATTTGTTCGAAAACAATAATTAAAAATACTAATTAAATAAGAGTGCAATATGGAGGGGCCTACGATTTACAGGCCCGAAGGGTAGTTCATTTCATAATTACCTTTAAAAAGTTGTAGTTATATAATTTCTACTATTTAAAAAAGGGCTATGTTGGAGTCACTTTCGTTATAATAATGTCTTTTTGTTTTATTTTATGTCTGCGTTCAAAAAGATACAAATTCAAATTAAAAGTACAAAAATCCGAACAATAACAAATGCAATTAATAAAATGTTTTCAAAAAGTGATTAAATAGAAAATCATGTACAATCATATCATACAATGAACATATACAAAGCATACAAATAAGATAAGAAATATATGGTAAATATTTCTCCAATGAGAGAGGTAGAATAGGACGCTAAGGACCAGCATCGAGAGCGGTTATGCTGGAGATGGATGGCGGCGTCATAAAAAAGAAATTGGCGACATAACTCTCTTGGGGACAACTGAGTGACCAAGTGGGTGCAGTGCAAGTGCAGGTGCAGAAAGCATTTGATAAAGAATAAAATAAGCCACGGTTTTACTATACTAATTTAAAGAGTGGGGAGCGTATGATTGTGTCATTTCTTTCGGATTTCTCTCCACCAAAGAAATTATGAGGTCCGTGTGCACTAACATAAACCTCTGCACACTCCACTGCCTCGTCAAACTTCGTGCATTTCCGCTCCCTGATGAACCTAGCAACCTCTCTTGGACAATCGATCAAAAATTGCTCTCGCAACATCAGATCCTCAAGAGCAGCCCTACTATTGTCTATCTTAGACGCACCTATCCAATTATCAAAATGACCTTTCATCCGATTAGCAAACTGTTTTGGGCGTTCAAAGTTCAAAGCCTAACAGATCTGAAACTACGCCTATACCCCTCCTCAGTGAGATTATAAGATTGCATTAACTCACTCTTAACTACGTTATATTTCTGCTTCCCTTTCAAATTAGAGATTAGATGTAGTACCCACATGTCCTTAGGGACTTTTTGACTTTTCAGGATCATTTCAAACTTGGTAATGTATGCATCAAATTTATCGTGGGCATCATCAAATTGACCGAAAACAAGTTTAACCCCACCTAACTGAGCTACATTATTTCCTTCATCCTTACGCAACTGCGCTAACTTGAGCTCATGTTCACGCTCTCTTTCCCGGTCTTCGCGTTCTCTTTCTCTTTCCACCGCCTGACAGCGTTCAGAAACGAAACTACTCAGCTCGCCTCCACTAAGACCCATTTCCCTACCTAAAGTAGAAAACTCTTTAATTTGCTCGGAACTAGCCATAGCGACTAAACATCGATTCCAAAACTACAAAAACCTAGGCTTTAACACCGGCAACAAATGCCAAACCCCTTTGTGCTTTTTTGACAAGCACACTAGAATGCATCTCAATGAGCATACAATTAATTCAACCATGCGAAACACCGGTCCGCTTCACACCAGACAATTAACCCCTAGTGCCTTCTAACAAGCACACTAGAATTTCTCCTAACGAGAACACAAAATTCAACCATGCGAAACACCGGTCAACTTCACAACATGAATATTCAAAGCCTATAGTAGTTCAAACCTGGAATCTCTAATCGAGCAAAATAGCATGCATAATGCACAACCCGCCTAAGCACTACCCTAGTCTATAGGCGTTACCAAGGGCTTAACCTTGGGGAGAATCCACTAAAATCTTGACATTATTGCTTTTATCAAGCTAGCATTGATAATTTCTTTTAACCTGCATTTCAACCCCAAACATCAATTACACATCAAATTCGTATGCGGGGAAAAGAGGGGGAGAAATATCTAATTCCCTTTTTGAAATTATTTATAAGTAGCAAGGTCTCGGTGGGACCTCCAAATTGTCACGTGAGTGAATTTTTTTATACTGCTACGGACACACAGAATAAAGGGAAATAAAGCTTGTTAAAATAAAGTTAAATTGTAACGCTTAATTTCCAATCATTTTTTCCTGTTTCACACACTTTGTTTTAGCTTAAGTAAAAAATACAGTAGGTAATTAAACTTATCTTTAATAGGTTATTATGGATGGGTAGTTTCCCGTCTGACATCGATGCCGGTCACAGCTCGTCTCGTCCACTTGGCCCTGGCCTCCGCAGACGGCGTCTTGCTCCACTTGGGCCCCGGTAGTCGCCCC